>JAJAGP010006058.1:0-25512 GCA_025084515.1 Ancistrus triradiatus | reverse complement strand
TTGCTGCATCTGGGCAGGACGGCTTGCCATCATTGATGGAACAATGAATTCTGAATGATATCAGAGAATTCTAAAGGAAAATGTCAGGACATCTGTCCATGAACTGAATCTCAAGAGAAGGTGGGTCATGCAGCAAGACAGCGACCCTAAGCACACAAGCCGTTCTACCAAAGAATGGTTACAGAAGAATAAAGTTCATTTTCCTCAATAAATAAATGCCCAAGTATAATATTTTTGTTTCATTTGTTTAACTGGGTTCTCTTTATCTACTTTTAGGACTTGTTTTAAAATCTGATGATGTTTTAGGTCATATTTATGCAGAAATATAGAACATTCTAACGGGTTCACAGAGTTTCAATCCCCACTGTATGAGAGAATAAAGGTCTAGAACCTGTATCAGAACATAAATGATAATCAGAAAGAATCAATCAGCTGAGCACAAGACCTAAGGTGACTACTGTATTTGGCAGATCATATTTGAATACTCTTCTGATTCTCCTGACTTACCCATGTCATAAAGTGTCTTCCTCTAACACGTATTTTCTCCCTTTGCTCTTGAATGTCGCCTGTGTCATTTCCCTGTGTTGCCCCCTGCTTGGACCCCTCTAGCGCAGTATTTCTCCCCAGTGCATTGTGGGTTAAAAGTACTCTATGTCAGGTGTGAAAGAGGCTGCTTGAAATTCATGTTTTGTAGATTGGCAGACACTTTTTTCCGTGCCGGGAGAGAAAGGCAGGGGCTGTGGCTGAAGGTTTATTACCATATCAAAGAGGCAGCCGCGGCATCCTAATGGTAATTACACTGGCCAACAATTGATGCTCACTGGTTGGATCATAACAACAAAAAAATTAGAGCTGGGGGTTGTATGTGAGCGCGTCTGAGAGAGGATAGGGTTGGAATTGGCCTGGGCTTTCAGGATATGTTAATTTAGCTCATCTATTTAATTAGCACAATGCCGCGGGCTTTGTTTACTTCTGACATCCCTTATTTTAACTTATGTGTTACAGTGCATGCTAGAAGAAGACTGGCAAAGGAGATGGAATAGTGGAATAGCTCAGCTTGCGTGAGTGCATGTAGTGGCGAAGGAGGTTTTCGGAGTGGTTCAGATTTGTGTGTAATCAGTGCGATTTCTGTGGCCAGAGTGTTGATTCCTCTCCTAACTCCACCCGATTCTCTCCACCACTCCTTCCCTGATTCATTCTGTAGCAAAAAGCGAGAGAGACCTGACAAAACTTGCGAAATTGCAGGAAAAAAAAAACCTGTGGCGGAGTTGCTGCACCTCTGTGTAAGTGTTTGCAGAAGAGCAAACTGAAATATCAGTAAGGATCTTTTTGCATCTCAGAAAGGCTGAGAGTGTGTGATTGTGTTTGTAATGAAAGAGAAAGTGAGACGCTGATAGACTTGGGATGGGACTTTTGGAGGCACTATTCAGAGAGGTGAGCGGGTGGTGAAATTACGAGAAAGACAGTTTGAAGGGAGCTATTTGGCCTTTCTGATTTGCCATAGCGATTTGATACATTCCTCTCTGTGTGTGTTTATGCATGTGCAAATGTCTTTGTGTCCATGTGCAACTGTATAGAAATTCTATAACGGTACTCAAAATGAGCTTATCATATAAATCATTCACAGACCCAAGAGTCCATTTTATACAGCTGATTGAGTGTTTGCTGATGCAGCACTGTCTCAGGTAAATATCTATAAACATACATATGTTTGCAAAGCTTGAGCTTATTTTCCCTTTGCAAAATGAGGATGAGGCCACACAGGTAACAATGACAGAGTGAAATTTAGCAGAAGCCATTATTGTTGAGATGGGTTTGTCCATAATACCACACGATACTATTATGCTACTTTACAGCAGCTGCATTCTAATGTAAATGTTTTGGGTCATACACACTATATCACCTCAAGTCTGTGCTCAAAATATCACATCTATACACAATCTCCACATCTCATTCCAAACCCATTGGCATTGGTAAGACCTGACTTGAGGATCCCATTCTAATTCATCTGAGAGGTGTTGGACATCACAAAAGAGCTCTGAATACATTAGTCAAGTTACAAACTCAGAAGAACATTTCTGAGGGCCTTGCATTGTACACAGGCCCGACTGTTACCACAAAGCTGTTACCATAAAGTTGGAAACATCATAGTTATTGTATGCAGTAGCGATCAAGATGTCCCTTCCCCGAAACTGAAGCTAACCAAAGAACACTATGCAGGTAGTGTTCCATTCATGGATTCCACTCATGAATTCCAAGCACACATGAAGCTCACGACTAAAAGCTCTTAAGCTGAAGTTGCAAAGGCAGTTCGGAGTTGGACAGCGACTGCAGCAGCTGAGGTCAGACGGTGTTCTGTGAGGTCTGTGTGGTCTATCGCTTTGTGATCTAATGTTTGTCTATGGAGATTGCATGTCTGTTTGCTTGATTTGACAGACCTGCTAGTAGTGGGACCAGCTTAAATAAACTCACTAATTAGAAAGGGTATCCACAAACTTTCAGCCACGTAATGTAAGTTTGGGAAAACATTTGCCCTCCTTTTGCTTAGATTATAAGAGAAGTGTCAGTAGGTCATAAGGCCCGGTTGGAAAGACCTCATTAATAAACACAGTGAGTGCGAGAACAGCCATGCTGTTATCACGCTGTATAACAACACAGTGACAAGGGAACTCATTCAGAAACGTCCACGCAACGTCTGTGCGTTATCTGCCCCATGTGACCCGCTCAAATAAAGAGCGACCTACAGGTTTGAAAGTGAAAATATTGCATGAAGACGTGGTATGTGTCCTGAGGGAGATGTGATGGAAAGGCAATATTGGCCTCTTTCATACTTCCAAACCCCCCTGGGCTGCCCGTGTGTGTGTGCATGATGTCTAAATTAGGCTGAAGTGGAGACGATCAATGATACAGTGAGTTGACAGAACTGTCTCTCGCTCGCTCACTCCCTCCCTCTCTCTCTCTCTCTCTATCACTCAATCTCTGTGTGCATCATCTTCTCACACTTCCCTGTGCCCTTGAGAGGAAGTGCCCTGCCGCTTGTAAGTGAGAGCAAATGTCCTGCTACGAAAGAGAGAGAGAGTGAAAGAAGATAAAATGAAGGGGAGACAGGAAAAAAGAATGGCAGATGGACAGACATGGTGCATTTTTAGACATCTCTGCAAAGCATTTCAACAACATTTGATTCCTCCCCCCATTGTTTTAAAATTTTTTATAACTTCACCTTTGTACATTTGAAGGGTTTTCTCCATTCATGTAGGACAGTCAGATATTTATGAAGCTGTTTTACAAAGTCAAGACTCATGTGGCCTTAAACATTTGAATCAGGTCTTAATTGCCCAGGTACAAAGTGTTTGGACATGACCGGAAAGATGTAAACCACACTTTGACCACACTTAGAAATTTCACCATCCGTCAATTCACACGTTCATTCATTTTCATACCCACTTAATCCAATTCATGGCTGTTGGGAGGTGGGGCCTAACTGGAAGAATTGCAACCAGCCCTAGACCGAGCACCAATCCATCGCAGGGCATTTGCACAATCAAATACACACTCTCACACAATCACTTACACCGGGACACCAGTGCATGTGTGTAGAATATGGAAGGGAACCAGACTACTCGGAGGAACACCAAACACACGAAGAACAGGCTGGGAATCACACCAGCGGTCTCTGGACCTGTGTTATACAACAAAATATGTACTGCACTTCACATGTTCAGCACACACATTAGGCTGTTGGCAGCAGCAGCCAGATTTAATCCTCATCTTTGGCTGTTGCTTTGGTTATTTGAAGAAAAGTACACACAAAAAAACAACTCACCAAGAAAGAGTTGTTGGAATCGGATGAAGCTGTATGAGAAAGGTAGAACGGCTTGTGTGCTTAGGGTCGCTGTCTTGCTGCATGACCCACCTTCTCTTGAGATTCAGTTCATGGACAGATGTCCTGCTGCCATTTTCCTTTAGAATTCTCTGATATCATTCAGAATTCATTGTTCCATCAATGATGGCAAGCCGTCCTGCCCAGATGCAGCAAACAGGCCCAAACCATGACACTACCACCACCATGTTTCACAGATGGGATAAGGTTCTTATGCTGGAATGCAGTGTTTTCCTTTCTCCAAACATAACGCTTTTCTTTTAAACCAAAAAAGTTCTATTTTGGTCTCATCCATCCACAAAAAACACATTCCTCCAATAGCCTTCTGGCTCGTCCACGTGATCTTTAGCAAACTGCAGACGGGCAGCAACTGTTCTTTTTGGAGAGCAGTGGCTTTCTCCTTGCATCCCTGCCATGCACAACCATTGTTGTTTCAGTGTTCTTCTGATGGTGGACTCATGAACATTAACATTAGCCAATGTGAGAGAGGCCTTCAGTTGCTTAGAAAGTTTACCCTGGGGTCCTTTGTGACCTCGCCATTACTATTTACTCCTTGCTCTCTGGAGTGATCTTTGTTGGTCGACCACTCCTGAGGAGGGTAACAATGGTCTTGAGTTTTCCTCCATTTGTACACAATCTGTCTGACTGTGGATTGGTGGAGTCCAAACTCTTTAGAGATGGTTTTGTAACCTTCTCCAGCCTGATGAGCATCAATAACTCTTTTTCTGAGCTCCTCAGGAAATCTCCTTTGGTTCGTCCCATGATACACTTCCACAAAACCATGTGTTGTGAAGAGCAGACTTTGATAGATCCCTGTTCTTTAAATAAACAGGGTGCCCCACTCACACCTGATTGGCATCCCATTGATTGAAAACACCTGACTCTAATTTCACCTTCAAAGTAACTGCTAATCCTAGAGGTTCACATACTTTTGCCACTCACTAATATGTAATATTGGATCATTTTCCTCAATAAATAAATGACCAAGTATAATATTTTTGTGTCATTTGTGTAACTGGGTTCTCTTTATCTACTTTCAAGCACCACTGTATATACAGTGGGGCAAAAAGTATTTAGTCAGCCACTGATACAAGTGCAAGTTCTCCTACTCAAATAAGTATTCATGTAAAATGCCCTTCTTAACTGTCAGTCAGGCTTCAGATACAAACACTCTTATTACAGCTTCTAAATGTTTTCTTGTTTCTTATACAGTATAGAACACACTACTTCTAACACTACTCTTCCCCAAGCTTTAAAAATATTATTCTCTTACAGTGGGGCAAAAAAGTATTTAGTCAGCCACTGATTGTGTAAGTTTTCCTACTTAGAAAGATGAGAGAGGTCTGTAATTTTCATCATAGCTACACTTCAACTATGAGAGACAAAATTATGAAAAAAAATCCAGGAAATCACATTGTAGGATTTTTAAAGAATTTAATTGCAATGCCTGGGTCATACAGTTTTAGTGCTTGTTTGATGGTCTCTCTTTTTTAAATAATATAATAATATAAAATATAAGTTTTAATAATTTTTTTAAATATCATTCCAGTTGATTTATTTTCCAAAAACAGAAAATATATTAAATAGATCAGTAATACTTATTATAATACTCCTTAGTTAGTAGATAAAAAGGCAGAGAAAAAAATATCTTCATAAATAACGATGGAATCTACATATCTCTGAAAGACTACTAGACAACTGGGGCTCTTGTATAGTAACTACAGAATACAATCCCAAATCAGAAAATGTTGGAACAGTATGGAAAATGCAAATAAAAAAAAATCATTGCTGAAGGTATCAACCTGAAGATATTTTATGTTTTTTCTGGGCAACTTAATTTAATTTGCTAATAAACATCCATTCCTGCATTTGAGGCCTGCAACACTTTCCAAAAAAGCTGGGATGGTAAAGCATTTACCACTTTGTAATGTTGCCATTCCTTTTCAAAAAAGGTAAAAGATATTTTAGCACCGAGGATACCAAGCGATTTTGTTTTATTTGTTCCATTCTTCCTGGGATAAATAAAAACACCAGCTTCTCAAAATGTTGTATTGTTGATATACCTATATACAGTGCTAAAAAATGACAGGAACATTTTTAATCAGAGTATAGCATCAACTCAATCCAGCTTCTGGGATATTGATCTGGTCAGTTAAGTAGCAGGGGTGGTTGTTAATCAGTGGTGTTAATGAAATGAACAACACGTGCACTAGAGGAGCAACAATGAGACGACCTCTGAAACAGGAATGGTTTAATGGGTGGAGGCCATTGACATGTTGTCCTTCCTCGTCTTTTCTGGCGGATTGTTCACTAGTTTTGCAGTTGGCTAGGGTCAGCATCACTACTAGTACCATGGTGCTTGGACCCTACAGAGGTTGCACAGTTAGTCCAACTCCTGCAGGATGGCACATCAATATGTGCTATTGCCAGAAGGTTTGCTGTGTCTCCCAGCACAGTCTTAAGTGTATGGAGGAGATTCCAGGAGACAGGCAGTTACTCTAGGAGAGCTGAACAAGGCCATAGAAGGTCCTTACGCCCTCAGCAAGACCGGTATCTGCTAATTTGTGCAATGAGGAACAGGATGAGCACTGCCACAGACCTACAAAATGACCTCCAGCAGGCCACTGATGTGAAGATGTCTGACCAAACAGTCAGAAACAGGCTTCATGAGGGTGGCATGAGGGCCTGACATCCTATAATGGGCCCTGTGCTCACTGCCCAGCACCGTAGAGTTTGATTGGCATTTGCCATAGAACCATCATTGTCAGATCCACCACTGGTGCCCTGTGCTTTTCACAGATGAGAGCAGGTTTCACCTGAGCACATGTGACAGATGTGGCAGGGTCTGGAGACGCTGTGGAGACCATCCTGTGGAGAAATCCTTGAACCTACTGTCAGACCCTACACTGGTACAGTGTGTACTGGGTTCTTCCTGGTGCATGACAATGCCCAGCCTCACGTGGCGAGAGTATGCAGGCAGTTCTTGGAGGATCAAGCTCGCCCTGCTTGCCTGACCTAATCCAGTAGAACACCTCTGGGACATTATGTTTCAGTCTATCCGACACTGCTAGGTTGCACTTCAGGCTTTCCAGGAGCTGAGTGACGCTGTGGTCCAGATCTGGGAGGAGATCCGTCAGGACACCACCCACCATCTCATTAGGAACATTAGGACGTTGTCAGGCATGCATACAAGCATGTGGAGGCTATACAAACCACTGAGCACCATTTTGAGTTGCTGTAATGGTGTTTTGGCTAAATGGAATAGCCTGCTGCATCATTTTTTCTCTTTGATTTTTGGGGTGTCTTTCAATTCTACCCTCTGTAAGGTGATCATTTTCATTTCCATCAAACGATGTGGCATCCTTTCCTTCCTAACACATTACCCTGTCCATATCAGGAAAGATATTCTGCATGTTTTTTTCCCCCGTTGAGATCTGATGTGTTTTCAAAGTGTTCCTTTATTTATTTATATATATATGTATATATAGTGGTGTGAAAAAGTGTTTCCCCCCTTCATTTTTTTGCATGTTTGCCACAATTGTTTCGGAACATCAAACCAATTTAAATATTAGTCAAAGCCACAGCATCTCAATAGGATTCATGGCAGGACTCTGACTAGGCCACTCCAAAGTCTTCATTTTGTTTTTCTTCAGCCATTCAGAGATGGACTTGCTGGTGTGTTTTGGATCATTGTGCTGCTGCAGAACCCAAGTTCGTTTCAGCTTGAGGTCACCAACAGATGGCCGGACATTCTCCTTCAGGATTTTTTGGTAGCAGCAGAATCCATAGTTCCATTTATCACAGCAAGTCTTCCAGGTCCTGAAGCAGCAGAACAGCCCCAGACCATCACACTACCACCCCCATATGTTACTGCTGCTATAATGTTCTCTTTCTGAAATGCTGTGTTACTTTTACACCAGATGTAATGGGACACCTTCCAAAGAGTTCAGCTTTTGTCTCGTCAGTCCACAGGATGTTTTCCCAAAAGTCTTGGGGATCATCAAGATGTGTTCTGGAAAAACTGAGACGAGCTTTAATGTTCTTTTTTCTCAGCAGTGGTTTTGGTCTTGGAACTCCGCCATGCAGGCCATTGCAGGGTCTTTTGCAACCTCTTGGACAAGTCGTCGCTGCGCTCTTGGGGTAATTTTGGTCGGCCGGCCACTCCTGGGAAGGTTCACCACTGTTCCATGTCTTCTCCATTTGTGGATAATGGCTCTCACTGTGGTTCGCTGGAGTCCCAAAGCTTTAGAAATGGCTTTATAACCCTTTCTAGACTGATAGATCTCAATGACTTTCTTTCTCAATTGTTCCTGAATTTCTTTGGATCTCGGCATGATGTGTAGCTTTTAAGGATCTTTTGGTGTCCTTCACTTTGTCAGGCAGGTCCTATTTAAGTGATGTCCTGATTGAGAACAGGTGTGGCAATAATCAGGCCTGGGTGTGGCTAGAGACAGTGAACTCAGGTGTGATAAACCATAGTTATGTTATAACAATCACTTTTTCACACAGGGCCATGTAGGTTTGGATTTTTTTCTCCCTTAATAATAAGTAATCAAGTAATTGTGGAGGTTAGGCCACTTCCTACTGGAAAAAAGCATTTTATGTATCATAAATCAGAGGTAAAATGTTTTTATAGTGGTTTAGCTACTGTCCAATTTGGGTGACGATGTTCAAACTGCCACATATGAAGGTTGCGATTAGACACCATCAGTGATGGAATGCTACTATTTATGAAAGGTTTTGCCATCTGCCTGAATTGAGGATACATGTTTCTGTTCACAATATTATATTTATTACAGTTAATATATTACTATGGTATACTTTAATGATTAAGGCTTAATGCATTGTATGTCAGTTTGTAGATCTCCAACAGGAACATAAGTTTAGGTACGTAAATGTCAAGTAAATGTTGATGTGATCAGTAATTATTCAGAAATTATTCTAACGTTTATTCCATAGCTTGTCCTTCTTCAGGAGAAATGTAATATGGTAAGAGTCTGTGATTTAGTTAACAATGAACTCCAAACATGAATTTAGTCTTACACACTGATCAGTTGACCAGTGTTCCTTGGTAGCTAATAGCTTTGACATGAGTGATAATGTATCGCTTCTCATTAAGCTATTCATTACCACTAGTTACTCCATATTAGACTCTGCACAGTTACCTTTTTACTAATTAAATAGTATTATATTCTAGCATGTGAACTGACTATACATTTCATTCTTCATTTTCTTGTACATATATACAAGACAGACTAAACATTCACAAACGTTTTGAGTAATATGGCAAAATAAATACCGTAACCGGCCTTGTAGCTGTTTAGTAATTATTTACTTAGTTTTAAGACAAAGAATATTCTGAAAATGAAGTTCACTACCTCTAGAGTATATTTTTCCTTGATGAAAGAGAAATATGTTTCATTAAATCCATGTCTGTACATTGTGTCAAGTGACACATTATGATATTGTGTTGAGTTCACCTTGGTGCATCAAACAGGATGTGATTGCATTCCTATTGAGCTTTATTATGTGGAATTTCTAAGCTTTGAGCTCATGGCATTGTATACGGTCTTTCTCTACATACGATCTCTTTCCTATCTCACTTTCTTTTGTCTGTGTCCTCTCTGTCAGCTATTGTCTGGCAGGTCCGAGTAGGTATAGAAATAGCCTTGAACAGGTTGTGTGAGTGTGTCAGGGAGAGCTGATAAACATGTGAGACTGTGTTTTGCTGGCCTTGCTAAGGAAAGTGAAACAGGTATAGTGTGGAAGGGATACATCACTGTTCTGGCTCGATTTCATAATTAGGTCTGACAGGAACGGTTGCATTGGACAAGGTCTCGTGTGGCATTATACTCTCTTCTATTACATCTCTACGCTCTAAGACAAATGTAAGCACACATATGACCAAGTGAACTGCAGCTATGTTTAATAGGCAGTGATGTTCTTCTCATGGTTATTACCAGTAATGGGCTCTGGAGCCTGTGATGTCCAATTTGGCCACTGCTCCTACCAATAATTGGGTTCTGTTCTCCATTCTGCATGAATACTAAAACATGTCCTTAAAGATTGGCATTAAGATTGAGCCATACTATTGTAGAGCTAGCACAGAGGGGTGGGGGAATGCCAGCTGAGTTTTCTAGCACAATGCCATAATGGATCCTACTATACTGACCAAACACTGGCCAAGGCCTTTCCACCGTGCAGCTGGGAAAGGGAGGGTGAGAGAGAGTGTGTGCGAGAGAGAGAGAGAAAGAGAGAGAGAGAGAGAGAGAGAGAGAGATTGAGATTGCACCACTCAAAGGTAGACCTTGAGCAGCCTTATGATATCACTCCTTTCTTCCGTGGTCCTTCTCAAACTTCTCAAAGAGATGGACTAATATGCATTTGCAGAAGAGACAGATAATGATTTCAAGCTTACCTATTGACCCTAAGGTAGGGTCACTAACTCTTAAGTTCTTATGTACTATGTACATTTTCTGTGAAAGGGTTCATGGCATTCATTACATTTACAAAGGAGTCCACCGCCTTCAAAAGCTTAAGAAATACTGCACTTTACAGAAGAACAACATAGAGCTAAGGAAGACAACATGTCTTTGCAAGCTACTTTGTCAGTACTTTGGCATCTGTCTGCAGAGTTTGACAGTGAATCATCAGATTCTCATCTTCACACAAGCTAACTTGGGCATTAGGTGCCACGAGCTTCACTGGATCTCTGTGTTCTTTCAACACTACCAGGTAGTAGTTCACTTTCATCACCTCTTAGGACTGCTACAGGAGTTCCTCACTGATCAGTTCTTGGTCCACCCCTGTTGTACCTGTGCACTAAATCACTGGGCTCAGTGATTATATCCCATGGCTATTCATATCACTGCTCTAAAGAGGATACTACACTTACTTTTCATTTCCTCCATCCACCTCCCAAGTTTCAAAATGAGTGTCTGACTGGCTTTCCGATATGACAAAATACCATCTGAAGCTCAGACGAGACTGAACTGAAACTGGATCTCTCAATCAAGATAGACATTGTCATTGTCTTCCAGAATCTCTATTTTTCATGGCAGCTCATGCAGGCTTCTTCTGCTCAGCACCCGAAGAACATGCAATGTCCAGAGAAGGCTCTTGTCATTTCCAGGCTTGATTACTGCAATAGTTTGGTTGCTTATCTGCCTTCAAGTGTTGTTACTCCACTACAGGGCATTGCAAATGTTTCAACCCATCTGGTGCACAACCTGACAGTTTTCTCATGTCACTTATTTACTGAGACCACTCCACTAGCTCTCTGTTGCATCCAGAATCAAATTTAAAGCTCTAGTCCTAGTATTTCAGGTCTCAGAAGGTTCTGCTTGATGTTATTTACATTCTTTGGTTCTTTGGAACTACACACCTGCCTGCCAACTCAGGTCTTCAGTGGAAGGTTGGTCTCTAGTGTGTAGTGCAAACATGACTAAGGGGATGCAAATATCTCAACTAGTTGTTTATAATTAAAACGCCTTCAGAAGCGGAATACCAAAAAAAACATATCGGCAAACTACATATAAAAAGTAAGGGAGGTATAATGTGTCATTTTAGTGCAGACCATCCCATAAAACATTTTCAAGCAATCCAGCCACTGAATGTCTATAATAAAGCACCATTTCTTGCACTTGAAGGCAAAGTAGTGCTTTACTGTGGCCAGGGGTTCACATTATTTCCTTCGACTTCAGCTTCAGCAGAATTCGACGGGGCTTTGCTGTCGGCTGGGTCTGCACCACAGGTATCTGACTCTGTCTCCATCTGTCTTGTGAATTTAGTGCCAGTTTGTTCTCCTGCCCATCGTTCAATGGAGTCTCCGGGGCACTTTTTTTGTGTTATTTATTTACATTTTTTAAAATATGAGATGTAAATGTAGTGAAGTACAATACTTCAAAGAAAACATACTTAAGTAAAGTAAAGTACAGAAAAAAACTACTCAACTACAGTAACGTGAGTAATTGTAATTAGTTACTTTCCACCTTTGAATGTCTCTTCTATCCTTTACACTATTTTTACACTTTTGTTTGTGCTGTTTGTATTTTTGTCAACTTAGCCCCAGGTTTTGTTGGGTATTGTTATTTGTTATTAAATGTGACCTTAGTGTTAAATGGGAACTTGCTTGTGAGTCTGTGAGTAGAATAGTTTCTGGCTTGACTGGTAATGAAAGCTTATATGTCATCAAGCACTTGTAACAAGGCACCTTCAACTGTGCACATTTTGCATTATCCATTCGGTATAGGAATGCCTGAAAAAAACCTAAATGTCACTGTAATGCACCTCAAATGTATTTGTGTCCTTATTGTCTCTCTTTCTCCTAAGGAATTTTTGGAGAAACATAGTGAAAGGTGTGTCTCAGCTGCTATGTAATTGAAACATTATTGATGATCACCATTAAAGAACAACCAATAAGCACAAAACCTTTCCTGAGGGGAAGCTGCACATGTTAACCCACATATTCTTTGGGCCCAAAGATCAAAAACAACTCTTTAAGATGGCTCAAAAATGAGCCACTGCTTCGCTCCACAATGAGAGAACCATCCATTTTTATGACTCTATCCACTCAGGTCAATACTGTCTGAAAGAGCTGTGTGACTGACAAATAGAAAAACAAAGGAACCTGGACATATTGATTTGATGTCATAGGAAATTACTAAGCAAAGTGTGCACCTGACCATCAGATCACAACGGACAGTTTGGAAGATTTCTTTTTTATTTCATTTTCCATTCCACAGTCTATCAAATAAATATATGTGGGGTTTGTCAGACCGTTTTATCTCACAACAGGCCAGACAGTGTAAAATAAGAGATTTTGTATAGCACAGTGTGGAGAATAATTCAGGTCCTTGTTTAAGCAACACTGCTTTCTGATCATTCACACATTTCCATAGTAAAGGTGACAAGCGGCAGCTTGTGGCGACACAAACACATCACTTCTGTTCCAGTGAGCACCAAGAATAGAAAGGCAAACACAAACAAATGTGTCCATAACCAGGAACATGTCCACCCCCACAATGCCCCACTGATGGCGTGAAAGACTGCAGTTCATAATTTCTCATGCCAGACTCAGATGAAAAATGGCAGCAATAATGAACACAAATGGGGTGGCCCTCTGACCACAGGTATGACTGGGAGCTTAGGAATGGCACCACTGGCTCATGTGCATGTGCACATGTATGTTGGTGTGTGTGTGTGTGAGAGATGACTGAATCAATCTGCTAAATCTGACAAACTCAATCTGCTTTCCTAACACAAGAAGAGCTCAACTCAATTAGAGCATGCTGGACATCGAGGGAGTGACAGACAGAGGTAAGAAGAGATATGCGTGCAGCTGGAGAATGGACAGACCACAGGCCACTATGTCAGATGATACCAAAAAGACGGATGGGCTACTAATAAGTGGGTTTAAAATATAGTTACTTATATGTGTGGCTATACAGTATGTGTCTACATGTATAAATGTCCGAGTGTCCATCTATGTGTGTCTGTATACTTTCGGGATCCAGCGGCTCAGGGAAGACACTGTTATTTTGCAGAAAGGACACAGCGTGTCAGAGCGCATTAGGCGTGACAGGCAGTGCGGGAGACGTGGCATAATGAGCCAGGGCAGGGACGCCTCACTCCCAGTTGCTGCCACTCAATTACCCAGCAGGCTTTTAGTGCCAGTGCGCTCCACTACTGCTAAATTACCCAGGAGCCCCCAGCTCCACTTAGAGCCCAGCCTCTGCCGCCAGAGTCGGTGTCTCTGTGGCTGGTCACACACACACTGGCTACTCACAGAGTAATAAGGTCATTTGAATGCCCGAACCATTACACTAATACCACTCAAATACACAAGTATGTGTGTGTGTGTGTGTGTGTGTGTGTGAGACAGAGAGAGAGAGAGAGAGAGAGAGAGAGAGAGAAGCAGAGGGTAAGGGAGGCCAATTTTTTGATCTGCCACCCGCTTTGCTCAAATGTTACATCTTCAGTTGGGTTGCTGAGTGATGTGCAAATCAAGGGCAGATAATCATGGAGCTTACAGACCAGTGGTGTGGTGCGCTTACATTAATGAAAGGTATTGGTCAGATCCAAGTAAGGGAATGGCTGTTGATGCACAATGAGCTTCAGCTGTGTTTAGAAACACACACACACACACACACACACACACATCTGTCTCTGTCCATCAGAGGTGGTGTTCAGTGATTAAGCGAGAAATGCTCTGTCCAGCGCTATTTATCACAAAGTAAACAGATGAGCCACAAGCTAGGCTAACTCATAACCGGACCACACACACACACACACACACACACTGCAGGTGGACACACACAGTAAAACTGGTATCCTGTGATCATAACACTTTGCAAACTGATTCATACAAACTGGCATTTCCTTATTTCCATATTTCCTGTCATTTTGTTCGTTCACCTGAATTTCGGAATACATCCACTGCAGTCTCCAAGCACTCCAACAGATCACATTGGGGAAGTGAGGAAGACTACAAGAATATGAAGAGTGCATTGCAAACAGACATTTGTGCTCACCTTTCTTTGATAGACGGTATTTGTTGGTGGGAGCACCTGTCCAAACCTCTGGTACTCTGTTTCAGTGCAGGCACAAGCATACTTTAGTGCCACAACCCTGCAATTTGTCTAATTTGTTTATGCATTAGGCAAATTTACATGAATCTGTCAGCACTGGTGTGGTTCTCTAGTGCAACAGAGGTTTGATGCTCAAACTCACTGACACAGTGGTGTTTTCTAAGTGCTCAACAAGACTCGGCACAAGCGCAATAACTTAGCTGTGTTTTCCTGGCTTTAAGCACTACTGAATGAATCTTATTTCCTAAAAGGTAAGAACCAACTACTCAGTTATTTGTACTAAATTTGAATTCACAGCTGATGTGTCATTACAAGCATTGTACAAGCAATGCAACTAACTCAGTGCATGTATATATAGTAATTTAGCATAAAGTGCTACAGCTGAAGAAGTCACTTAGATGAGTGACGAAACGTTTCTCCAACAAAATCTATGTCCAGATGAACAGATTGAACTTCTGGGATTTTCTTACCTGGATCATTGAGCATGCATCAAGATGTGGGTTAATAGTTTTGATCAGGGGCCCAGCAGTGGTTGCTCGTACCCTGGGCTTTCTAATCAGTAGACCAGTACTTTAACCGCTCTGCCACCACAGTCTCTAATACACGAATTCCAGACTCGTCACAGTGAGCTATCTAATTAGCTAGATGAAGCTCTGTCCAGAGGTCCTAAATCACCCATTCTTCACACTGCAAGGATTCAATCCTAGGCTCTCAAGATCTGCCATTTGCAGCAGCTGGCTCTTACCACTGAGCCACCAGAGCTGCTTCCTAAAGTGGGAATACATGTAAATATACACCCACAAGATCAAACGACAAGGCCGTAACCTTCTCCTATTGTTGTCCAGATGTGGCATTGTGTTCTCCATGTAGGCCAGTGCAGCCTCTAATACTCCAATACAACACATGGCCAATTGCAATGACCTGTGACCTTAAGCAGGGAATAATGCACACACACTGCATGGCACACTTTTGAATTTTTTTTTCTTCATTCATACAGGACCAGCTACAATCTCATATAAGAAAAAGGTGGGGCAGAATGGACAATGCAAAAAAACAAAAAACAAACAAACAAAAAAGTGTCTTCCATTTCACTGCAGACAGTATGAATCTGAGAGATGTTATGTACGGTCTGATCAAGTTCTTTTACAGATAAACACTAAATAATGATGTGATTTCAAACAGGTAATGTAAACTGGTGATTGTAATCATGATTTGGTACAAAAGCAGTATCCGTGAAAGGCCGAGTCTTTGAGGAGCTCAGTCTTTGAGGAAAGATGGGAGAGGATCTCCAGTTTGTTCACAAATGAATCAGTATTCCAGATCTTTTTGGGAAGAAATGGACACCATGTGCTCCAGACCAAAGACAAATACGACCAGTGGTGCTTGAAAGTTTGTGAACCCTTTAGGAGTTTCTATATTTCTGCATAAATATCCAATATCCAAACAAGTCCTAAAAGTAGATAAAGAGAACCCAGTTAAACAAATGAGACAAAAATATTATACTTGGTCATTTATTTATTGAGGGAAATGATCCAATATTACATATTAGTGAGTGGCAAAAGTATGTGAGCCTTTGCTTTCAGTATCTGGTGTGACCCCCCTGTGCAGCAATAACTGCAGCTAAACGTTTCCTGTAGCTTGTTGATCAGTCCTGCACACCGGCTTGGAGGAATTTTAGCCCATTCCTCCGTACAGAACAGCTTCAGCTCTGGGATGTTGGTGGGTTTCCCCTCACATTAGCTGCTCGCTGTCTGGGTCCTTCCACAACATTTCCATTGGATTAAGTCAGGACTTTGGCTTGGCCATTCCAAAACATGAACTTTATTCTTCTTTTAACCATTCTTTGGTAGAATGAGAAGTTCTATTTTGGTTCTCATCCGTTCACAAAACATTTTTCTTCCAATAGCCCTTCTGGGCTCCGTCCACGTGATCTTTAGCAAAACTGCAGACGAGCAGCAATGTTCTTTTTTTTGGAGAGCAGTGGCTTTTCTCCTTCCAACTTTGCAACCCCTGCCCATGCACACCATTGTTGTTCAGTGTTTCTTCTGATGGTGGACTCATGAGCATTAACATTAGCCAATGTGAGAGAGGCCTTCAGTTGCTTAGAAGTTACCCCTGGGGTCCCTTTGTGACCCTCACCAACTATTACACGCCTTGCTCTGGGAGTGATCTTTTTTTGGGGCGACCACGCTCCTGGGGAGGGTAACAATGGTCTGGAATTTCCTCCATTTGTACACCACAATCTGTCTGACTGTGGATTGGTGGAGTCCAAACTCTTTAGAGATGGTTTTTTGTAACCTTTTTCCAGCCTGATGAGCATCAACAACTCACTCTCTGAGCTCCTCAGAAATCTCCTTTGTTCATGCCATGATACACTTCCACAAACATGTGTTAATGAAGAGCAGACTATGATAGATCCCTGTTCTTTAAATAAAACAGGGGTGCCACTCACACCTGATGGGCATCCCACTGATTGAAACACACTGCCTCTAATTTCACCTTCATAAAATTAAACTGCTAATCCTAGAGGCTCACATACTTTTGCCACTCACTAATATGTAATATTGGATCATTTTCCTCAATAAATAAATGACCAAGTATAATATTTATGTCTCATTTGTGTAACTGGGTTCTCTTTATCTACTTTTAGGACTTGTGTGAAAATCTGATGATGTTTTAGGTCATATGTATGCAGAAATATAAAAAGTTCTAAAGGGTTCACAAACTTTCAAGCACCACTGTAGACTGTTATCAGCTACAAGTCCAAAAGCCAGGATTTGTCATGGTATGGCGTTGGGTCAGGGCCCTTGGCAGAGGTCAGTTACACTTCTGTGATGGCAGCAGAAAAAGGTCATTGAGGTTTTATAGCAACATAAGCTCCCTTCAAAATGTGATCTATTCCAGGGATGTCCATGCATTTTTCAACAAGCATTTTTCAACTGTACACATTACAAAGGAATGGCGGTGGAATGTGTGATAATACAGAATGTGTGGAGATCTCTGAAACGAGAAACTCAACAATGACGACCCCGTACGGTTGCACATCCTAAGATTTGCTAGCAAGAAGAATGGGTCAAAATAACAGCTGAAACACTTGAATGCTTGGTATCCCCGGAGCCAAACCATCATTTAAGTGTTGTGAGAAGGAATGGCAACATTACAAAACAGTAAATGCTTTACCATCCATACCGACTTTTTTGCAATGTGTTGCAGGCCTGAAATGCAGGAATGCATGTACTATGTATTTGAAGTACTATATATATATATATATATGAGGCAATTCATTAAATAAGAACTTACAGCTGCAAGGAACATCATGTCATTAATAAAGTCAATAAACGCCAAAGAAGGGTAACCCAGTTCCAATTTCATTGCCAATAGAAATGAGGAATTTGCTGATAAAATCCCTGGGAGTAAGCATACGTGTAAAGGAAAACGTACAACAACGTACAAGTTAAATCTGCAAGAGAAATCTAATCATGTATAATTAGGAAAATGCACTTCGATTTTTAAAACAGAATGAGAGGAGCTGATGTGACTGGATATCCTAGCATATCTAAACATACCTCTTGATAATTCATTGATTCCCTTTTTCAATTACACTGCTGTTGGCTACAAAAAAAGCTAGAATAATATCTGTCACAGCCACAAAATGGCCCGATCCTTTGCTTTACCTTTGCATTTGCGTTATAATCATGGTAAGAAAGCCACTCGTCTCATCAGCCCTTCCATCTTTGTAAAACAACGGTTGGTACGCTCTTTCCCTTTGTGGGTAAACAACATTTTCTGTGTATTTATCAGTGATTATGCAATCTCGCACATTACCTCATTATCTCTCAATTAATGCTCAGCTCTCCTGTTTTAATTGTAGTGCTGAGAACTGCAATAATCAAACCGATCACTGTGGAGATTCACACAGCTGAGATGGCAACTTAATGTTCTTGCCTGTGTGATAATGTGATGAAGTAATATGGGATGTTGAGGTGAGACTGCTACCAGGCATGCAGCTGAGTGGAACAACATACAGCATGTGTGTACACGCTGTTTTATCAGCAGCAGCACTGACATGAGGAATGTGGGAGCACAGCTGTACTGCGACCACTGCATTAGAGGACTGTACAATACACACTACACAAACGTTAATCACTGCTCAATGATATAAAATCCAATCTGATAGGTATGTTACCTGGCTACAGCACAAGGGAAATACCTCACTGTTATGTCTACAATATTTAAATGAATGAGACATGTACCTTTTGCTGTCCAACAGTTCAACTGTGAATTGAGTGAATGAAATACTGGCTGTTATAACAATACCAAAAGCTCCCAAACCTATGAAGGATAGTGTACGCAGGTGTATGTGTGCTAGCCCAGGCTACATGCACACAGACAAAAGTGTCTGAACACATCGTCTGCAGTAAGAAGAAGGAAAGGTGTGTGACATCTGCATGTATGAGCCTGTACATGCATGTGCTGTACACAGAACAGCCAATACTTTAATATCATCTGGTCCATAACAATATTTAGCTAGGTGATATGTGTCAAATTGGCATCTACATCACAGGGTTTCCCAGCAGAGCATCACGTTCCCTCGAACAGCACGGTAAATACTCGTGCCATCATGTCCCCAGGTAAACAGTGCACCAACAGTGCACCAACAGTACCCAACCATCCACTGGAGGGAAAAGAACCTAGGACTTATCAGACCAGATTGCTCCAAAATCCAGTTCTGACTCTCGCATGCCCATGCACTGTCTACGATGATGTGGTTAATATGATGAGACCTCACAAGCCTTGTTGTGTGGACATGCTCGTCCATGCACATCCAACACGTTGACTACGAGAACTGACTGTTGAATTACTGTCTAATATATCCCAGAGCTTAACACGTGCTGTTGTGACCAGATCCTCAACATTATTTGTTATTCAGTCTGCGAGTGGCTTAAAAGTTTTGGTTGATCCGTGTGTGTCTACACTCTTTGTTCTCCTGTGCTTTTACTCCTACTACAGACATGCACGCGTGTCCATGTGTGTATGTGTGTGCCTGAGATGACGTGTGTTAATTAAGCAGCGCTCCTGGACAGGCATGGATCAATGCAGGCACTGGCCAATGGGCTCTCTGCTGGGCACACATGAAATACACGGCAGTCTCTAAAGACTTCCTGCCATTAGCACAGACCTTGATGCGCATTCCCTTACTCTCTCACTTGTCCACTTTCTCAATTCTTCTCTCACTGCTTTGACCTCTTTCTTCTATTCCCTTGCAACAATAAGCACAAGGACAAGCAGAAAAAACCCATGTGGTGACCAAGTGGGGCTGAACGTACTGCTGCTGGGTGAGGAAGCCTGACTTGCAGTTCCTACGTTGTTGCACAAGGATAAGGTCAGGGCTCTGCACGGGCCAGTCTTCCATGCCAATGTGAGCTAACAACTCCCTTTTTGACCTCGCTTTGTGGGGCATTGTCATACAGAAACAGGAGTGCTTCTTCTCATATATGTTGCCACAGAATTGGAAGTACACAACTCTCTAGAATGTCACTGTGCTCTGGGGCAACATTTCCCTTTATTCCCTTTATAGCCCAACCACTAAAGGCAGAAAAATGGCTCTAACACCACAGGTGATGACTGGTACTGTGTACTGCATATTGGCGTTTGCACCACTCCTGCTGACGCTTGGCACTGCACATGATGATCTTAGATCTGTTAAGCCCCTGACGGCTTTTGTAACGCCATGCCTTTCAGAGGTTGTTGGAACTTGGTAGTGAGTGTCGCAGGTGCAGGCAGGGTATTTTATTGATTTGTCCAACAGCACAGGGCGGGTGGTTCTGTGAACTTTTTGTGGTTCGGTTGTGTTTCCACTTTCCAATAATGGCACTTATAAAATACCTATAGATGGAAAGTGAGAAATAGCTTTAGTCCTGTGGCTTTAATTCATATCAAAACACCAGGCTCCATTTAGGATTCTGTACCGGCATCCTTGGCTTTTTTCTGTGCAATCACACACACATATGCACACTGGTCACCAGGGTGGATGCCTTACTGTGTGTGTGTGTGTGTGCACGTGTGTGTGTGATATTGGATGAGAAGTGAGGATCAAAGAGCATATTATTCGTATTTTTTTCTCCTCATCCTCTCTGAATTACTCACGGCCAGTAAGAACAGAGGCCCCATGTCCTTGTACTTGCTACCCAGTGACAATGAGAGCTGCCCAGGGCCATGCAAATCAATTATTTACCAACTCTCTCTCTCTCTGTCACACACACACACACACACACACACACACACACACACACACACACACACACACACACACACACTGTATGTACTTAAGCCTCTGATACTGGAAATGTACAATTACCCCACCAACCCCCCTTTCCTTTTGTAAAGTGAATTAATGTTCCTCATGCTTGGACACAGATCCACATTTGTTACAATTCACTACCATGCCATCGAGCCCACTGTCATTTCAGGTCTGTGTCAAACACCCCTTACTCCCCTCCCAACTCTTTCCCATTTCACACCATCACTGGCATCACTCTGTGTGTGTGTGTGTGTGTGTAGCGTTTGCTTGACTGAGCATTCAAAGGAAATACAAGACATTAAAAGCAAAAAGCCAAAACCACTTCCTAGCTCTGTTTATGACAAGAACAGTATACTATGCATACTAATTTGATTAAAAAGAGACAATTAAGTCCATGATAGGAGTTCAAATCAGTGGGCATTCTGGCCTTAGCATACACCCTACCCTGTCACATACATTCACAAAGTTTACTCATGCATATCTTGGTAGCTACCTGAAAAAAGCAGATCTTTTGTTTTTGGCTTCTTATCACCACCGTTCCTATTTTTATCACCATTTTTCCCTTATCTCTCCACACCTGACACATTTCTAGAGTTGACTGTGAGTGGCTTGATTAAACATAAACGGAGCCTGTGTATGCTCTGAGAATGTATTTAGTTGTAAAATTGTAATCCCTCTGTTGTTGTGCCTCACTTAAAAGTGACTGGCATGTATATGTATATAACAACAAGTGGTTATTCCAGAGAATGTACTGACATACACTGGGGGCAAAAATATTGAGACCACTACTGAAAATGATTCTATTTCTCACAGTGTTTTCATTATAAATATAATGACCCAAAATAGTCCTCAAAGCTTTGCAACAAGTACTTGAAGACCAAAGAATTTCAAGGAGTGCTTGTCATGGACTTTACAGCCACCTGACTTAAACCCCAGTGAGCATTCATGGGGGTATTTGAAGAAAGAAACAGCCAAGCATTCATGTACAGTATATCATCATATCTGTCAGTTATTGTGAAATCATGCTTTGGTAGCATGGATCATCACATTTTGCACAAACTTGTGGAGTCCATGCCAGTTCGAGTGCACACTGTCATTACTGCAGAAGGGTGTAAATACAGTGCAAATACTGTCCAAATACAGTGGTGCTCATCATTAACTAGTTCCAGAGGATTAGTCAAGATCCGAAAACAATGAGTACCAAGCATTTTTCCCATAAGGAATAATGTAAATTGAATGAATAAGCTAACAGCAGCCTGTGTTCTGGAGCATTCAATTCCTGTTTTGCTTTTGGTTAGCTCTTTTATCATCAGATTTATTATCATACCTGGGCCACTTAATGTCGATGTGCATACTTCACATTCTATTCGAACCATGACTCCATGACTTTAGTTCGCTCTTAGATTTATCATCTACGCCGCCCAAGGAGGTTGGGTCCCTTTTTGAGTCTTGGTCCTCCCAAGGTTTCTTCCTAGAACTAGGGAGTTTTTCCTTGCCACTGTCGCCCTAGGCTTGCTCAATTTGGCATTGGACGTAGTTATTAGGAGATAATCTAAACTTGTAAAGTTGCTTTGTTGTAAAAAGCGCTATATAAATAAGTCTGACTTGACTTGACTTTTAAACTAACCTTTTAGGATAAATGGAGACTTATTTGCACTAAGAAAATAGTACTGTAGATGTAATAATAATGAAAAACATGACAAAAATAGGGGAGATCTTCTTTGAGTGTATTGTGAACCTGAATCACTGTGTACTGAATCGTGACTAATGACTCATGAATCGTGAATCGAGTTTCTGCTTAAATCTTTGTGTGGTGGGTGAATGTGTAAAAGAGAAGTGTCTGTTATCTGAATTCATTACTTCTTTTACCCTCTTGCTTTCTGAGCTGATCCTGTGCTTTGCTGGCTGTAGTTATGTACTGTACATTTAAAAAGGCTCAAAAGAAGTTGATTAACATGTTTAGGTAGCGAGAGAGTGCAGGAGGGGCTTCACTTCCAATTTATGCTGGACATTCGTCCACCAAAGCTAACTGATTTTGGGGGAGATAGATAGTGTAAGTGTTGCTCATTGTTCATCATCCAGTAGCTGCAGAAGCAAGTACAATGAGTCCAATATGGGATTTTAAATTCTACTCTTATTGAGTTACTGTGCTAAAATTTCACGTAAAATAAAATCAAGTACAATAGAAAATGTTAAATCTTACAAGAGATTAGGCTAGCCCCGTATGTTTGTGCCCTGAATTGTTTGGACAGTCGATGAGGGAAGGGTATTTGCATTGATAAAGGATGTACACTTTGCTTAGGTATTTGTGGTCTTGACAAAGTTATTATTGTTTACACTGAAAGTGTTGTTGAATGTCAGGATTGTGAAGCCACTGCAGGCTCTGGGCATACAGGTCCAAAGCTGCATCAGAGTAAGCGGGCTGGGAAAAACAGAAAACAGAATTTGGTGTCAAAGGAGAACATTGTTTTTTACATCTACAGACACACACTGACCCACACACAATTGTGCCTTCAAATATTCACACTAAAAAAGGAAGGGTGTGTGTGTGTGTGTGTGAGAGAGAGAGAGAGGGAGTGTATACATTATTGACTTCTGTTGTTGTCCTCTGCACTCACAGAAACAGCGTCTATAAGTGACACTGTTGTTTGCATCAGTTAGTCTCCTTGGGGCTTTGCCATAGAACTCATGTCTGAATCCATCTCAGTCAGTGTTATGTTACATTCTGAGGTGCGCAGTAACATGCTACATCGACATCGATATTTTTCCTCATTTTAATTTAACCTGATTTAAGAAGTAATGCTGTACTTACATATTTCACAAGTTTTTATCTACTTTTAGGACTTGTGTGAAAATCTGATGATGTTTTAGCTCATATTTATGCAGAAATATAGAATATTCTAAAGGGTTCACAAACTTTCAAGCATCACTGTATATGGGATCTTGGTCAAGCTGGGCTTTAGTGACTAGCGCAGGACAATCAACCATTGTAAATAAGGCCATTTGCTGTTGGCCGATAGTCATTTGCTGCAGTGTACTAGATAAGGCACTGGTCACATCATTGGCATTGCTAATGATAGTGACTGCTAAGGCTGATACGGGGAGCTGACCATTGCCATTCAATAAACAATACGTGAGACTGCATGGAAATTGTCAGGCCCAGCATCAGAACTATGTAGTAAGTGGGGCATCCAGAAGAATGTAACATAACACTGACTCCTTTGACGAGGAATTCATGTTTTGGGTCTGATGTGAAGCCAGTGGTTTAAGACTGCTATAGCCATAGTCCATTATCGATAAATATACAGTAATCAAAATATAACTTCGCTGCTTAACTTGTCTCAGTAAAGATGTGAACTTTGTGAACCTCCCTTTTTAAAAAATAAATAATAATGATAATAAGTCTTTAATATATCTCATTATGGTTTTATTAATTTTACTGGCTAGTCCTATTTATGTATAGCCTGTAGATCATTTGGTTCAAGGTTTAACGTGTCGTGTGTTCAGAGATGCTTTTCTGCATACCTCGGTTGTAACGAATGGTTATTTGAGTTACTGTTGCCTGTCTATCAGTTTGAACCAGTCTGGCCATTCTCCTCTGATGTGTAGCATCTGGCAGACCACTGGCATCAACAAGGCAGTTCCCAGAGATCTTCCACTCACTGGGCTGTATCAGATTTCTCTTTTGCAAACCATTCTTTGTGGGACTGTGGTGGCCTAGGGGTTAAGGTACTAGACTATGGACCAGAAGGTCCAGGGTTCAAAATCCCACCTCTGCCAAGCTGCCACGGATGGGTCCTTGAGCAAGGCCCTTAAGCCACAATTGCTTTGATTGTAAGACTTTATCAATTGTGAATCGCTCTGGATTAGGGTGTATGCTATATGATGTGCAGTGTATGTATATATATATATATATATATTTGCACAATTGGAAGGAAGCTCTAGTTCCATTGTTAGGCCGCCTCTAGCCTGGATACAACATGAGATATGGATGGGAATTGGAGGCAACCAGTATGGTTCCGTATGGTATCCTGTTGCACATTTGCCCACAGATGTTGCAGCTGGGCCTTTAGAGCCTCATCCCATTGCAAAAGAAGTTGGGGCAGTGTGTTGCTCCACAGCAAAGGCAGGATTGAAGAGCTCACCACAAGGTTTCAGTGTACCGTCATCAGATCCCAAAAAGTACCTGGATTAGCTGCTAAAGATGATACTAGTTCTAGTCCGTAGCAGTCTAGGTTTCTCTTTCATGACATGGGCACCGTTGACAACAAATTTCCATCTGCTATGTGCCTGGAAATGGTTTGGGCAGAGACAGGGGTGTGTGGTGTAGTGCCACCTATGTCTGGATGGTGGACAACGAAACTGTGGGAGATGCTCGTACTTGTTAGCGGATCAAATGATCCTCTCTACTGGTGTTCTATCTGGGCCGTCCGAAGCCTGTTAACCTGCTCCCAACACTTCATAACAGCTAGGTCAAAACAGCCTAGATGGTGGGCCATTTGTCAAAACTACCATCCTGCTCCTCTTAGTCCAATGATGCGTCCCCTCTCAAAGTCTGTCAACTGGGCAAAATGTCTTTGAGTGCACCATAGAGGCATGTCTAGCATCAATCATCTCTCACCAAGAGGTACACTACCCAAAAGTACGTCCTGAGAGCCTTTTTATTAGGGCAGCATGGGAAGCACTTTTACGCCCTCTTGTGGTCAGACCTAGTATCTAAACAGACCACACCTGTAATCATT
>JAJAGP010006057.1:0-25522 GCA_025084515.1 Ancistrus triradiatus | reverse complement strand
TCGTTCAGATGTACACTCCCAGCTGTATAGTCTGAATGACAATAAAGTTCACTTTGACTTTGACTTGATTATTAGGATTATTAATAGTATTAATAATAAGATAATCGTGTTTTAACGATACGTGTTCAGTGTCCGGCATTTAAAACCGGAAGTTAGTCTGCCGGTATAAGAGAACCCGGAAGACAAGCGTGCATAGAGCTTATTGAGCCCGTTTTTTTCTCCCGTTGCCGTGCTGATCCGTGTTATCTGCATTCCATTGATGAGGGCTTTGTATCTCCTCGTGCACGAGCTTTACTCAGGGTTAAAGTAACTCGGAGTTGACTGAACTAACCGTTATCCCCCGTTCTGAAACCAATAACTCTGAGTTGGACAGTTCAGAGTTAGTTAACCCAGAGTTCAGATTTGAACTGAGGGATTGTTTGCTTTCTGAAATACCCCCAAGCTATGTGTCTGAATTCTGAAACATAAACGTGTCCTGCCCACTCCGCCGCGCATGCGCATTGAGCACTCTACCGTGTAATAGCGGAGTGAGTGTTTGCTTGTAAGAAGCTGCCGGTAAATCCAGCGGGATATCTTCGAGGCTCTATGAGATTAAAGTGTAGACAGGACTCTTAACTAAAGGTGAGCGATTTCTCTCATTAATCCTGGAGATATTTAAGACTATATTTGTAGAGTTTGTAGAAGAAGAAGAGCGGAAACCTGCTGATGATCCAGAGCTGCGTTCCTTTATTTGGAGCCTCCAAATTCAGCGGGACTTTATGTTATCGGACTTTAATTGATTCTTTCGGTTTTCTGTCTGTCTGATATTTAATGAATTGTGCTTTTGTTTAGGATCTTTATTATATATGTAGTTTATGCCTTTGCCACGTAAACAGAAACCAGCTTTTTCTGTTTTGTTACACAGCTGTCAGATGTTAAATGTGGTCAGTTTATGTATTGATGTGTGATGCTAAGCTATAAGTACCTGTTTAAAGTCCTTATGGCCTGGGAGTAGAGGCTCCTTTTTAGCATCTCTTTTTAAGTCCTTTTCCTTGTTGGTTCTCTCATACTCTGTACAGGACAAACCAAACGAACTATATGCATATTTCAACAGAACAACACTATGCATGCATTAATGCACTGAAATTCACAAACTGGAGATATAAACTATGCACTACACTAATTCATGTCTGTGTGCCATGCGCTGTTGTCGGAAAGGTTTTAATATCGTTTTTGATTTTTATGCATTGTATTGCATTACATTTTTCATGCTTTTAATCATTATAGTGCTTAATGTGAAGTTATAAGCTTTTTAGTATTGGAATGTAGGTTGTCCCTTCCTCTCCAGATGTTCATATTGTTGTGTCTGAAGCTCTATATGGTTTAGTTAGGGGCCATTGGTCCAACGGGTAAGGTCCCACATGAAATGGGTCTCTTTCTCAGTACTGGACAGATGAGATCATTTTACCTAAGGGCCACATTTTTACCTGAGTTTTTCAACAACAACCAATCTATATAAGCTGGTAGTTATAGCGGTTATGCGGATAACTTCGAATCCTCTCTCTTGTTTTGATGCTGTTCTTCTTTGTAATAAATCTTTTTATGTACAAGTAAGACGGTGTCAGCGGAGATTCCTTCATCTTCACATCATCACTATTTAATAAACAACAATATGAAGAACTGTCCTTCCTCATCATGAATGTTTTAAGTTGGGTGTTCTTAGCAAGAAATGTCTTTATTAAGAATGATCAAAACTAAATCTGTGATTAATGTGTGTTTGTTTAATAACTGGGAATGCCAAGAGCTTCCAGTAAAGTGGTATAAGGGGACACACTTAAACCAACAACCATTTAAAAAGAATAAACATGTGGTAACCCAGGAAAAATGTACTGTGAATTTCCATAGTAAAACTGAGTTGCTTGTCAGTTTTAATGTGAACACAGTTTGACCATGAAGTTCACAGTTCTACTATGATGTTTCGTGGTACAACTGTAAACTTGGTGGAGCATGAATTATTTCACAGTTGTACTATGAATTTTGGTGGTAATTTGGCCACTTCATGGTTCTACTGTCAAATGTCACATTACATTTTTTCCTGGGAAGACATGAGGAGTCTTGGTTCATAGGACCCCGTACATCATAAGGCCATCCATGACTAACCACATAATATATTGACAGTATAAGATACAAAAAGAAAATAAAGTAAAGATACATAAAGTTAGTATTTAAGCATTTGAATAAAACCAAGGACTGATGTTACGATTAAATTTTGGGAAGTGAAATTAGGCGATTTACGGGTCAACGACCCTGAGTCAGAGATAATAGTGGTGTGGCCAACCTTAAAAAGGGGAGGAGATTTACCAGAATTGGAAAATAACCATAGCATAACGTCTACACATTGCCAAAAGAGAAAGTATTTAAAGTCTGCTAAAACTGAGAGATGTTGGGATTTCAACATTGTTCATACAGTGTGTACATGTCCTGTTGCTGATGTTCATGAGTTAATGCAATAAATTGTTGTTTGTTTCTCCACTGGAAACTTTATCTTGGCTAGAATGATTTTTGATTGATTAAGCAGGTATTCTGTCAGCGTAATTAAACACCACAACACTATCTCAATCCACAGTTCACAACCATAATCGTACCTACTGTATAAAAATAACTTTTAATAATGTTTATGATAAATACTATTACACGGTCAAATCTAAAAGCCAGGAGAAAACACATTACACTGTTAAAAAGGTGGGGTGGGATTGTAGTTTACCCCCCTCCAAACTTTGAGGGTGATAAGGTATCTAGTAATGCCTCTTCTACAGAATAACACCACTAAGCTTTTAAGCGTTTTCTTGAAGAACATTTCGGTTTCCTTAGGTGTTTTAGTTTTGCACACATTCAGATCACATGTTTTATACATGGTCTAGATGTTGCTAAACACAGATTCTGTTCCCATTAGCGCTGTGCGATATGACCAAAATTTCATATCGCCATATGATATTAAATGTAATTTATCGTATAATTTCTGTGCAAATTGTTAATTAAAATTATAACAAAATTTCCAATTGCTGATTTTTTTTATTGTTTATTTTTTAAACATATGACTGTCCAATTCTGATTTTCTTTCTGTCTAAGAAATATAAATGACAGCATACAGAAAATTTTTTTTCAACTTTTCTTTTAATGGAAACTTCCTGATACCTAAAGAAAGATAGCAGGGCTGTTTTGATTTTGACCCAGGTGACATCTTGGGGAAAATCAGGCACTGGAGGCTGTGGGCTGTTTTGAGGAAAAGCCTGATTGTGCAGGTCTTCCAAACTTTTAGAGATTTAGAGAGCTTAAATTAATGACAATAGAGCATATAAATCTGAACAATAGCCATGATACTGTTTAAAACTGTGAACATGTCTGTTAATATGCATAACCCAATGTTCAGTTAATAGTTAGTTAATCAAATTCACCAAAAGAGTAGATATTAATGCATGAATAGGATTCATGAGAAATGAATGTATTGTTTTCCTTATCGTACTGCTAATATAAGCCATGATGATTAGTCTGTTCCATTCCTTTTTGCTTCCAAGCTAATCTACTATTTGTTTCCCGCTCCTCAAGATTGCAGTATTAGTCCCTATAGCTACAGTCGTGCTTGAAAATGTGTGAACCCTTTTGAATTTTATATATTTCTGTGTAAATATGAGCTAAAACATCACCAGATTTTCACACAAGTCCTAAAAGTAGATAAAGAGAACCCAGTTAAACAAATGACACACATATATTATACTTGATCAGTTATTTATTGAGGAAAATGATCCAACATTACACATTAAGTCAAGTCAAGTCAGATTTATTTATATAGCGCTTTTTACAATGGAGCATTGTCTCAAAGCAGCTTTACAAGTTTAGATTATCTCCTAATAACTACGTCCAATCCCAAATTGAGCAAGCCTAGGGCGACAGTGGCAAGGAAAAACTCCCTGACTTATAGGAAGAAACCTTAGGAGGACCAAGACTCAAAAAGGGACCCAACCTCCTTGGGCGGCGTAGATGATAAACTAAAGTCATGGAGTCAAAGTTCGAATAAAATGTGGAGTATGCACATTGACTGTAAGTGGCCTGGGTATGATGGGTCTGGAGCTGATGACGGAAGCAGCTTGAGTGGAGCTACAGTAGATGAACATCATGTGTGGGGCTGGAACTGCCGGAACACAGCTCGGAAAGAAAACAGAAAATGTAATTAGTTATTGAATAAGAGCACAGTGTCTTTTAACAATCACTGATGCCATGTCAATCACTGAATCATGTCAATCATGTCAATCACATTAGTGAATGGCCCCTCAGAACAGCTTCAAATCTGGGATGTTGGTGGGTTTCCTCACATTAACTGCTCGCTTCAGGTCCTTCCACAACATTTCTATTGGATTAAGGTCAGGACTTTGACTTGGCCATTCCAAAACATTAACTTTATTCTTCTTTACCCATTCTTTGGTAAAACAGCTTGTGTGCTTAGGGTCGTTGTCTTGCTGCATGACCCACCTTCTCTTGATATTCAGTTCATGGACAGATGTCCTGACATTTTCCTTTATAATTCTCTGATATCATTAAGAATTCATTGTTCCATCAATGATGGCAAGCCGTCCTGGCCCAGATGCAGGAAACAGGCCCAAACCATGATACTACCACCACCATGTTTCACAGATGGGATAAGGTTCTTATGCTGGAATGCAGTGTTTTCCTTTTCTCATAACATAACGCTTTTGTTTTAAACCAGAAGTTCTATTTTGATCTCATCCATCCAGAAAACATTCTTCCAATAGCCTTCTGGCTTGTCCAGATGATCTTTAGCAAACTGCAGACGAGCAGAAATGTTCTTTTTGGAGAGCAGTGGCTTTCTCCTTGCAACCCTGCCATGCACACCGTTGTTGTTCAGTGTTCTTCTGATGGTGGACTCATGAACATTAACAATAATCAATGTGAGAGAGGCCTTCAGTTGCTTAGAAGTTACCCTGTGGTCTTTTGTGACCTCGCCAACTATTACATGCTTTGCTCTTGGAGTGATTTGGTCGACCACTGCTAGGGAGGGTAACAATGATCATGAATTTTCTCCATTTGTGCACAATTTGTCAGACTGTAGATTGCTGGAGTCCATACTCTTCAGAAATGGTTTTATAACCTTTTCCAACCTGATGAGCATCAACAACTCTTTTTCTGACGTCCTCAGAAATCTCCTTTGTTTGTACAATGATACACTTCCACAAACATGTGTTGTGAAGAGCAGACTTTGATAGATCTCTGTTCTTTAAATAAAACAGGGTCCCCACTCACACCTGATTGTCATCCCATTGATTGAAAACACCTGATTCTAATTTCACCTTCAATTTAACTGCTAATCCTAGAGGTTCACTTACTTTTGCCATTCACTAATGTGTAATTCTTCTTCTTCTTCTTCTTCTTCTTTTGGCTTCTACCTTTATCAGGGGTCGCCACAGCGAGTTAAACGTTTCCACCTCACCCTGTCCTCCACGTCCTCTACTCTCACCCCAACTCCCTGCATATCTTTATTCACCTCAACCAAATAACTACTCTTTGGTCTTCCTCTCCGTCTCTTGCCTGGCAGCTCCATCTCCAACGTCCTCCTACCAATATATCTACTATCCCTCCTCTGCACATGTCCAAACCATTTCAGTCTTCCCTCTCGAATTTTGTCTCCCAATTTTCCAACCTGTGCTGTCTATCTGATGATCTCATTCCTAATCCTGTCTACCCTAGACACTCCTAAAGAGAACCTCAACATCTTAAGTTCTGCCACCTCCAGCTCTGCTTCCTGTCTCTTTGTAAGTGCCACTGTCTCTATGCCATACAACAAGACTGGTCTCAGTACTCTATTATAAATCTTTCCTTTCACTTTTGCTTTGCACACCACTCCTGACACTCTTCTCCACCCACTCCATCCTGCCTGAACTCTCTTCTTCACCTCCTTTCCACACTCCCCATTTCCTTGGACAGTTGATCCCAAGTACCTGAACTCCTGGACCTTTGTGACCACTGATCCCTGTAGCCTGACTGTTCCACCTGCCTCCCTTTCATTTACACACATGTATTCTATCTTACTACAGTTAACTTTCATTCCTCTCCTTTCCAGATTATACCTCCACCTCTCCAAGTTCTCTTCTACGTGTTCCCTGTTCTCACTACAGATTACAATGTCGTCTGCAAACATCATAGTCCGCGGCGATTCCTGTCTGACCTCATCTGTTGGTCTGTCCAGGAATATAGAAAATTCTAAAGGGTTCACAAACTTTCAAGCACCACTGTAAAACAACTGTAGAATTTGTTGACCTTCTCTCCTGACTGTCTGTTATTGTTTATTGATCATTAGATTGCTGAAGATACTTGTACATCAGATGAAGAACCATCAGTCTCTGTGGACCATCCTTACATAGCATTCCAAATAAAGACTATGAAGGAGGAAGAAGCTGAAGATGAAGCCTACCTCAGTAAGACTTACTTAAAATCAAGTTTGTAACTAAATAACTCTCTTATAAAAGCTCACATTTCAGTCTTAAGGCTGGCACGATTGCACAATGGTTAACAATGTGTCCTCATGACTCCAGAGAGTTGGATTCAATTTCCAGTTCGACTGCTGTCTGTTTGCATGTTCTCCCTATGTCTGTTTGTTCCCTGTTCCCTGTGCTGCCCGGCCCACCAAGAACCTGAGTTGGATTAACTTCAAAATCTAATCCCACAACAGTTGCTTTAAACCTCAGTTGTGTTTTTATACTTTGCATTTGTGCTTGAGATAACATTTCAGTTTGATTGTTGAACTTTAGGTAGAGGGAAATCAGACTCTGTGGGACACATCAGCCCCACTGATCATCAGAGTGGAGACTTCCAGATGAAGGATGAACCTGAAGATGAAGACGACCTCTGTAAGGCTTTTGCATTTACAGCATTTAGCAGATGATCTCATCCAACTTACCATTACACTTGAATGAACACTTGAAACAGTTGAAGATTATGAGAAATGTAAAGATATGAGAAATATAGGAATATGAGGAAATGTATAAGAAATAAAACTGAGAATATCTTAAAACAGAATATCAACAGTTCAGTATAAGTGCAGTCCCTGAAAGTTCTCCTCTCATCTAGCCGCTAACTGTTTTGTTGGTCTCAAATCTTCAGTCAACAGAGGGAGGGGAGGTGGGAATAGGATCCTCCATTCTCCGTTATGGTCTGAATAGAGGTGTGAGGGCTGGACCTGGTGCTGGAAGAGCAGCTGCTTTTGTTTGCCTTGTATCTTCCCTCATGCAGTATCTGCTGGGTTCTTGCTATTTACATTCTGTTCTTCTCCTCATGATTGAAAGTTGTTGTATAAGTGAAAGATGTTTGTTATTAATGTTTCTGTTTTATATCATTATCATGACTTTTGTCAAATTGGAGCAGGCTGTTCTGAATGTAATATATATATAATATTTTCAGTTTCTGGTATTTCTCTGCTGCAGGTAAGAGTGACACCCAGGAAGACTTCCCCTGCTCCTGCTGTACTCTTTCCTATGAATCACAAACTGATCTCCATGAACACATCAGGCGGTGCCACTCTGAAAGAGATGAGATGCTGCTGAAACTAGGAGAAAAACAGAATGAGAATGGGATGCTCACAATTTGCTCCTCTCATAAGACCTCCCATAAACCTCTCCACTGTTCAGAATGTGGGAAAAACTTCACATGTAAGAGTCAGCTAATAATACATCAACGCATTCACACAGGAGAGAAGCCGTATCACTGCTCACAATGTGGGAGGAGTTTTTCTCATCAGAGTCATCTTAAACAACATGAGCGCATTCACACAGGAGAGAAATTGTATCACTGCTCACAATGTGGGAAGAGTTTTAGCCAAAAGAAGTATCTTGAACAACATGAGCGCATTCACACAGGAGAGAAGCCGTATCACTGCTCACAATGTGGAAAGAGTTTTAGTCAAAAAAATGGTCTTAAAACACATGAGCGCGTTCACACTGGAGAGAAGCCGTATCACTGCTTACAATGTGGGAAGAGTTTCTCTCATGAGAGTAATCTTAAACAACATGAGCGCATTCACCGAGGAGAGAAGCCGTATCACTGCTCACAATGTGGGAAGAATTTTTCTCATGGGAGTCATCTTAAACAACATGAGCGCATTCACACAGGAGAGAAGCCGTATCACTGCTCACAATGTGGGAAGAGTTTTAGTCAAAAGAATGGTCTTAAAACACATCAGCGTGTTCACACAGGAGAGAAGCCGTTTGTTTGCGAACAATGTGGGAAGAGTTTTAGTAGTAAAGAATGTCTTAGACTCCACCAGAGCATTCACACAGGAGAGAAGCCGTATCACTGCTCACAGTGTGGGAAGAGTTTCTCTCATGAGAGTGCTCTTAAACAACATGAGCGCATTCACACAGGAGAGAAGCCATATCAGTGCTCACAATGTGGGAAGAGTTTTAGTGTGAAATCAAGACTCGAGAGACATGAACGTATTCACCGAGGAGAGAAGCCGTATCACTGCTCACAATGTGGGAATGGTTTTTCTCGAGATAGTCACCTTAAACGACACGAGCACATGCACACAGAGAAGCAGTATTTTTGCTGCCAATGTGGGAAGTGCTACAGCCAAGAGCGTCAACTGCTAATGCACAAGCGTGTTCACACTGGAGAGAAGCCATAGCAGTGTTCACAGTGTGGGACGAGACACTCGAGACACTCAACCTTAAACAACATGTGCGTATTCACATAGGAGAGACCCCGGAGCATTGTGAGTAGTGTTGGAGGAGCTTCACTTGTTCAGATAGATTTAGAAATCTCATGTCCATAGGTATCTTTTTTGGTCAGATTGAAGTTGTAGATTGGTTGCCATGCTCCATGTCAGTTTTACCAGTTTTACTGTGGCACAGCATTAAGAATCCAGAGCCAAATCAGTTTAGAAGCTGTAATGTTAAAAGATACTCTAACGAAAAATTCCAGTGATGCAAAGTAAGTTAATGTTAAATTAAATTAAGTTAACCTTTTGCTGTATGTAGATTTTGCTATGGTAGTATTCCACAATTGAGTACCTGGCAATAGAATTTTAGGTAAGTAATTATCCAGTCCTATTGGTAGCTCGTCATCTACCAACCACCCGGACTACACACAGATTTTCCCAAAGACTTTGAAGAAATGTTCTATAGAATTTTAACTGATTTTTCCTTCAGATCCTACTACCATTGAATTCATGACACTGCTCAGCTCTTTTGATGTCATACAACATGTCCAGCTCATAAGCACGGCCACACTGTAGACTTCACAATTTCGAGACTGATAAAGGTTAGTGGACTTGAAGTTGCTGATGTTGCAATATTGGATCACTTTGGTGTATTTTCCACTAAGTTATCAAACATTAGATCAGTCAGTGCAAACAAACACAAACCAAGCATTATCTCAATGCTGGTACTGTGGTGGCCTTCACGAACCTGATACAGTTCTTTGTGTACGTCCTGGGATCGATCCCCAGGTTTAGAGGTCTGGGTCTGAGGTCTTTTTCTGTGGATTCTGCATGTCCTGCACAACCAAACAATGTGTTCAGAACGTAGGCATAATTTTTGATAACGAGCTCAGCTTTAAAACACACATCATGGCTACATGCATGACCGCTTACTCCCGCCTGTGAAATATTGCAGAAGTTTGAGATATGATATCTCTTACAGATGGTGAGAAATCTATTCCTGCATTCATTATACTGAGATTAGGTTATTCCTTTTAAATCTTAAATGCATTATTCAAATGTATTTTAATAATTATTTCTTCTCTGTTATGTATATGGCTTTGATTTTATGTTATTTTATTCTTTCTTATTTCATTTAACTACAAGATAATTGGATGATCTCATGTTATTAAGATAGAAGCTGGTTTCAAACTGTTATATTTACTATTCAAATAACTGGTTTCCATCATTCGCCACTCATAAGCAGAATGAGGTGATGGCCTGTTTATTCATTAAAATGAATTAATTCAGATGTAATGCTGTAATCACTACAAAAGCTTCTAACATCTTGTAGATTCCATGCCACAAGGATTTCAGGCTGTATTATACAGTGGTGCTTGAACGTTTGTGAACCCTTTAGAACTTTCTATATTTCTGCATAAATCTGACCTAAAACATCATCAGATTTTCACACGAGTCCTAAAAGTAGATAAAGAGAACCCAGTTAAACAAGCGAGAAAAACAATTATACTTGACAATTTATTTATGGAGGAAAATGATCCAATATGACATATTAGTGAGTGGCAAAAGTATGTGAACTTTGCTTTCAGTATCTGGTGTGACCCCCCTGTGCAGCAATAACTGCAGCTAAACGTTTCCTGTAACTGTTGATCAGTCCTGCACACCGGCTTGGAGGAATTTTAGCCCATTCCTCCGTACAGAACAGCTTCAACTCTGGGATGTTGGTGGGTTTCCTCACATTAACTGCTCGCTTCAAGTCCTTCCACAACATTTCCATTGAATAGGTCAGGACTTTGACTTGGCCATTCCAAAACATTAACTTTATTCTTCTTTAACCATTCTTTGGTAGAGCGACTTGTGTGTTTAGGGTCGTTGTCTTGCTGCATGACCCACCTTCTCTTGAGATTCAGTTCATGGACATATGTCCTGACATTTTCCTTTAGAATTCTCTGATATAATTCAGAACTCATTGTTCCATCAATGATGACAGGTTGTGCTGGCTCAGATGCAGAAAAACAGGCCCAAACCATGATACTACTACCACCACCATGCTTCACAGATGGGATAAGGTTCTTATGCTGGAATGCAGTGTTTTCCTTTCTCCAAACATAACGATTTTTTATTAAAACCAAAAAGTTCTATTTTGGTCTCATCTGTCCACAACACATTTTTCCAATAGCCTTCGTGCTTGTTCACTTGATCTTTAGCAAACTGCAGACAGAGCAGCAATGTTCTTTATGGAGAGCAATGGCTTTCTCATTGCAACCCTGCCATGCACACGATTGTTGTTCAGTGTTCTTCTGATGGTGGATTCTTTTGTTAGACTGTGATTTATTTCCTCCATTTTCCTTCTTCAAGCGAGGAATGGGTACTGTTCCAGGTGGGATCAAGTGGTAATTATTAGAGTTGTACTTTATATTATAGAAGATAAAATGGACTTGCTAAATATTTCCAGACCATTTTCTCATATTTCTCTTTTAAATCTGATGTCTAATATGTAAGTTTTTCTTCTTAACTGTTTTGTGTTTTTCAATAAAAATATTGTAAACCACTGTGAGTGGGAATAAACGTGTACTGGAAAACCCCATGAGATTTCTAGCACAACACTTTTACCATTTGGCCAACCCAGAAACAGAAAGACCTCCTAGCTACAGTCTAGATTTTGCAGATTGAAATGACCACTCTGTGAAATCACAGTAGCACTTGAGGGCACCTAAGAAGCTCAATATTTCCATGTGTAACATCTGTTGTACTTGGAACTATGGACACCTTTTAGCTTCGGATCAGATTTGCTTAGAAACACTCGAATCATGAAACCATGTAGGGCAGTACATAAGAGAAACTGGTTAGTTGGATCAGAACCCCTTTTCAAAGAAGATCAGGAGACAAATGTGTACAGTAGGACGATTCCAATAATGGCCCTCTTAGAACCTTAGCCCTCTTTTCTTCTGGGACAACAACTGGGAAGGTTCCGGTGAGATCTGAGCTGCTGGCGATGGGAGGGCACAACCAGGACCGTCTCTGGAGCGAGTGAAGCCGGGACCAGAAGCAGAAACAAAAAAGAGAAAACAAACTAAAAAAAGTTGGTGTGAGCATAGCGGAAACAAAAAAGAGAAAAGCAACTTAAGAAATAGTGAATATAGCAGAAACAAAAAACAAAGGAAACTAAAGAAATATTGAATGAGCATAGCAGAAATGCAAAAAGAAAAACAATGTAAAAAAGAAAGATGAATGAACATGGCGAAAACAAAAAAGGAGAAAAGAAACTAAAAAAGAAAAATGTAATTGGCATAGCAGAAACAAAGAGGAAAAATGACACAAAAATATGAAATGTGTATAAAATATAGAAAAAGGAGAACGCAAATAAAGGAAGAAACTAAACAAGAGAGACAGAATGAGCATAGCAGAAACAAAATGGGAAGAATGTAAACAACAAAGAAATTAATCTAAAAAGGAAGAAAGGGAAAAAAGAAAGAAAGAAAAGCTTCCAGAGGGACTTCCAAATACTACCTGGGGTTGCAGTACCTAGGCTGATTCATATGCCGACAAAGTCCTCCACCTGGCAAGTCGGGAAGGGAAACTGATCTGCCAACCAGGCAAGATGACATAATGGTTCTTACTTTTTATTTTTTCCAGAGGAAACAAACACTAGTTTAAAATCACACAGATATAGTATTAAGAAAAAGAAATAGTTAAGCTACACACTGTGATGTGTCTCCCCCAAAGCTTTTATTCAACACCAATAGAGATGTTTTTGAGCAATCAATTTTTCTTCAAATTAGTTTTCCTTTTTCAGTTGCCCAGTTTCCTTCATGATTTCTTCTTCTTCTTACAGATGCCAACAAAAATTTAGCTCTGAGCCTAACTTCAAGCCTCGCCACCCCTCATGTATATTTTATGGTATCCTAGAGGCCAGGAAGATCTTCATTGACCTCCAATGTTCATTTACATCAACATTGTTTTAACTTCTAATCAATCCATATTGTTTATTTTTGTTGTCCTTGCATTGCAGACTGGAAGACTGGAACTGCGTTCTTGGTGGAAGACCTCACATAGGCAGAAATCAGAGGAACATTTCTGCTCACATCTATGATCTAAGATTGTCTTGTTTTTAACAATTAAAAAAATATATAAAATCTGATGTTTTCCACAGTTATTCTTTAAATCAGTTTACTTAAATCTAAATTATTTAAATATTTCTTTATTACTTTAAATCTCTTTCATTGGTTTAAATTGGTATTGGCTCGTAGCATGTGGTCATATTTCAGTTATGTCCACAAAAATACAGCATACAAAATTTTATGATGAATTTATTATTATTATTAAAAAAGAACATATTTGGCAATCAAGTATACCCAACAAAAATGTCAACATAAACATGTGTTGGGTTGATAGGTCAGACCAAATTCCTGGGTCATTTTAACCCAGCATCTTCGTCAGAATGAACAAATATGTGGTTTAGTTGAGCAACCCATCTTACTGGAATATTTTAACCCAACGTGTGTTCTGTGCAATATTTGACCAGCACCTGGGTTAAAAAGTACCCAATCTGGGTTGTTTTTAGCCCAGCATTTTTAGAGTGTGTGAAACCTCTCCTTGTGCTGGAAATTAAATACTATTCAAATAAGTGCAAAATTAAAATTTAAACTCCAGTTCAGTAATTTACCAACCGGTATAATAAAATCAAGAAGAAAGAAACAAAAACAACAAGAAAAAAAAACAGTATATTTATGAATGTTACATGTAATCTTAATCCTAACCTTAACTTACTTACCAAAAGGAGATTTGATTTTTAAAATAAAATATTTTTTTTGTAAACAAGCAGTTGAAGAAGTGAAGATCAGCTAAATGTCCGCACAAAGTGAAACACTGAAACAAAAACGTGTCCCACTGCGCATGCGCATTGCGCACTCTCCACCATGTAATAGCGGAGTGAAAGTTTGGTTTTTAAAAAGCAGCCGTTAAATCCAGCGGCAGATCATGGAGGCTCTCGGAGATTAAAGTGTAAGCAGGACTCTTAGCTAAAGATCAGTGATTTCTCTCATTAAACTTCCAGATAAGCCGAATGTGGAGATATTTAAGACTGTGTTTGTAGAGTGTGTAGAAGAAGAAGAAACCCAGCTGATGATCCAGAGCTGTGTTCCTTTATTTGGAGCCTTCAAACTCAACCGAGCACTTTAACGGGACTTTTTGTTATCGGACTTTAAATGATTCTTCAGGCCTCATCATAGTACTAAAACAGCATTAATTAGCGTACTAAATTATTTGTTAATGTCCTTAGATAAGGGATGTGTTTCTTTTCTTGTTCTGTTAGATTTAAGTGCAGCATTTGACACTATAGATCATGATGTTTTACTAAACAGACTAGAAAATACTGTGGTTATTTAGCATTTTCTTGGTTTAAATCCTACTTAACCGACAGGTACCAGTTTGTTCATGTAAATAATCTAAGGTCTAAGCTCTCAAAAGTGAAGTATGGCATGTCTCAGGGGTCAGTGCTTGGCCTGGTTTTATTCTCTCTGTACATGCTGCCACTAGGCTTAGTTATTCGTAAACATGGTATTATTTTCCACTGCTATGCTGATCCCCAGTGGGATCCAAGGCTGTGAGAGACAGCTTGGCTACATCTATTCTAAATCTAGATGGCTGTTCAGTATTGCCCAGTCCGTCTGTAAAAAACTTGGGTGTCATATTTAATTCAGATCTGTCCTTTGATGCTCACATTAGCAGCATCATTCGAATTGCTTTCTTTCAATTACGTAATATCGCTATACTTAGAAATATCCTCTCTTTTAATGATGCGGAGAAACTGGTTCATGCGTTTATAACCTTGCGGTTGGATTATTGTAATGCTTTACTTACTGGATGCTCTAGTAAATCTAAAAATAAACTTCAATTAGTTCAGAATGCAGCCGCCTGAGTGCTAACTTGAACTAGAAAATTTGATCATATCACTCCTGTTCTATCATCACTACACTGGTTAATAGTAAAATTCCGCATTGATTACAAAATACTCTTATAACTTATGAATCTCTACATGGCCTGGCCCCACATTATCTGAGTGAGCTTGTCTACTTCGCAGGACTTCTTTTACTTCCAAGAATTAAAAAGTCACAGAAGGGGGAAAGGCTTTCTCATACATAAACTTCCCACTTTAGTTTGAGACTCAGACACTCTCCAAATTTTTAAGTCTAGACTAAAGACATACTTATTTACGCAAGCTTTTGACTAGATTTAGACTGGGATGCATGGTTCGGGTCACTGGGGCTGGAGTCATGTCTGGCCTGCCTGCCTTGTCCGTTAGCCAGGAGTGTCGGGTGGGTGGTCTGGCTGAACTGGGCTTCAGTCCTCTTGATCTTGACTTATGCATCCTTTCCTTAGACTAAGGGCAGAGCTGGGGGTTCATAGTCAAAGAGTCTTATGGAGACATAGGGTTGCTGTCTTCATGGCATCAGCGATTGTTAATAGACACTGTGCTCTTAATCAATAACTAATTACATTTTCCGTTTTCTCTCAGAGCTGTGTTCCGATACTAGTTCCTGCCCCACACATGATGTTCATACACTTCAGCTTCACTCAAGCTGCTTCCGTCATCGGCTTCAGTCCCACCATACCCGGGCCATACCAGAGGGCAGTAAGTCTTTCCCCCTTCCAGTTATCTGGGAACAAAGTGCCGCCAAGGACTTTCCTGTTTAGACTCAAGACGCTGAAGTGACTATGTATCGGACTATCAAGAGGACTGAAACCCAGTTCAGCCAGACCACCCACCCGACATTCCTGGCTAGCAGACAAGGCAAGCAGGCCAGACATGACTCCAGACTCCAGCCCCAGTGACCCAAGCCATGCATCCCAGTCTAAATCTAGTCAGAAGCTTGCGTAAATAAGTATGTCTTTAGTCTAGACTTAAAACTTTGGAGAGTGTCTGAGTCTCGAACTAAAGTGGGAAGTTTATTCCATAGTTGGGGGGCCATGTATGAGAAAGCCTTTCCCCCTGCTGTGACTTTTTTAATTCTAGGAACTAAAAGAAGTCCTGCACCCTGCGTACAAAGTAGATGTGCTGGATTGTAAGACTCCAAGAGTTCACTCAAGAGTTCACAAGATGTGGATGACCTTGCTGGAATTGGTAGAAAAGGCCCGTGGCCGCTGCCGGAACACCAGAACACACTGATAGAGAAAGCCCTAACACTTGCTGAGCTCTCTATGGCAGGACTCTGGGTGGTCCAAAGGTTCTATGAATGCTGGGAAGGCCAAGTGTCCTGGCTGGTGGGCAGAGTTCCAGATTGAGGGCTCAGAAAAGGCTGGAGAGGTCGTGGGGCCTCTGGCAGGCCACCTATGGAAGACGGGACCTCTGGCAGGCCCCCTCTGGAACACGGGGCCTCTAGCAGGTCCCCTCTGGAACACGGGACCTCTGGCAGACCTTCTCTGGAACACAGGGCCTCTGGCAGGTCCCCTCTGGAACACGGAGCCTCTGGCAGGCCCCCTCTGGAACATGGGACCTCTGGCTGGCCCCTTCTGGAACCAAGCTTAGCGGCTCATCTACCGAGCTACGAGGCCCAAACGACTAAGAAGCGGGACTAATCTGCTCAGATGCCATGTTACAGGCAGTTGGCGGCACATCTCCTGAGCTGGGAGGCCCCAACAACTCAGAAGCGGGGCTAAGCTGCACAGAAACCCGGTTACAGGCAGTCAGCTGCTCATCTACCGAAATAGGAAGCCTGAATGACTCAGAGGTGGGGCTAAGCGGCTGAAATACGAGTTTTAAGGTGGTCGGCAGCTCATCAACCGAGCTACACGTAGCGGACGACTCTGAAGCGGGGCTAAGCGGTGCGGACCACGGGGTAAGTGGCTCAACAACCGAGCTGAGTGTAGCTAACGGCACAGAAGCAGGGCTAGGCAGCACGGACAAGGCAGTTAGCGACTCAATGACCGAGCTAAGCGTGGCTATTGGTTCGGAAGCGGGGCTAATCGGCAAGGACCATGCAGTTAGCAGCTCAACGTCCGAGCTAAGTGGCGCCAATGGCTCGGGAACAGGGTTAACTGACGAGGATAAGGGGGTTAGCGGCCCAACAACCGAGCTTAGTGTAGCGAATGACCCGGAAGCAGGGCTAAGCAGTGTGGACCACGCGATTAGTGGCTCATCTACTGAGCGACGCATTGCTATCGACTCGGTAGCGGGGCTAACGCACCTACAAACAGGGCAGTCAAGGTCAGTGGTGAAGCTAACGGGCGCAGTAAATGCGGACACGGAACTATGCGACACCAGCGGCTCATTAAAAAGACTAACATGCGCGGCGGGCTGTACCACAAGCGCGACGTCCTCAGAGACAGGCAGGATGTCACACAGAATGTCCTCACTGAGCGAAGTGGTGTGCAGAATGGCCCTGGCAAGCGAGGCATCCCACATAGCCTCACCGTGGGCCAAGAGCATGCTCAGGAAGGTCTCTGGAGTGAGCAAGGTGCTCTGGACGATCTCCGGAGGAAGCTCTCCCCGGGTTGTTCTGGTCCTGGTGCAGGTCTAGACTCTCCTCACAAGCTGGGGGTCATGGAGACAACTGATCAGCGGGAGGGCAGCGAAGCTTGGCAGGGCAGTGACCAAACTCGACCTCCAGTGCCTCCAGGACCTGTTCCATGGTCCCCTGCGTGAACTGTGGCCAGTGATCAAGGGTCCTCTAAGGGAGAGTGTCACAGCACGCAGCAGGTCCACCTGCGGACACACAGAAAAGAAAGACATGACTGCCCTACACTGGTCCAGAAATAATCCGCACAGGCTGAGATCCCCACTAAAAGGATCTGGGTAGTGGGGCATAGGGCTGAGACCTGCCATCTGCTGACCTGGCGGGAGCATTCTGTTATGTGGGGGGACTAAGGTGCAGATGAAAATGCAGGTACTCAGTTCAACAAAAACAAGATTTTATTCTCAAGTCCAATAAAAGGGCAAAGGGTACCACAACAGCATATGACACAACACAAAGACCATGGTAAATATTAAAGAGAGCACGCAGGGAAATAACACCACTCACACAAACTAAAGGTAATAACCACAATAGCTACCACAGCAATAAACAGCAAACAAAGATAATGAGAATAATATAACAAAGGAAATTACCATGGACAAAAATGCAAAATAGCAATCACGAGCAATACGCAGAGAACAAAAATGACAACAATAAAAATAACAAATAACACGCAGACAGGGAGAGGAGAAAACTATCACCAACTAGAGAAAACCATAGAAAGCGATAACTGGCTAGGGACGCTACAAAGGCTATCACCGGCTAAGGGAAAGCTACGTAAAGCTACAGAAAGCTATGGAAGCCACAGAAAGCAACGGAGAGCTACAGAAAACTATGGGAAGCTACAGAAAGCTACGGAGAACTACGGCACCGGCTTTCCCATGACCTTTTCTAGGATTAAGCAGTTAAGGAAATGAATGAAGAAATGAACATTAGTTATCATCAATATGCAGACGACACTCAACTTTATAGTTCCTTAGTGCAAGAATCAGTAAAATCAGCAAGCTCACTATCTGAGTGCTTATGCAACATACATATAGATGTCTAAGTATTTTCTGCAGCTAAATAAGGACATTGTTTTTTGAAGCGAAACACACAGGATTGCTGTTCAGACTTATTTAACCCACATGGGTTTAGAGGTCAAATAATGTGTTCAGAACGTAGGCATGATTTTTGATAATGAGCTCAGCTTTAAAACAGACATCATGCCTACCTGCATGACAGCTTACTCTTGCCTGTGAAATATTTCAAAAGTGTGAGATATGATATATCCTACAGATGGTGAGAAACCTATACATGCATTCATTACATTGAGATTAGATTAGGTTCCTAAAACTACTAGTTAAAAGATGGAGATGCCTATTGATTTTATTTTGTATTTTTTTTCTTCTTTTTAAATTCAAGTCAAGTCAAGTCAGATCTATTTATATAGCGCTTTTTACAATGGAGCATTGTCTCAAAGCAACTTTACAAGTTCAGATTATCTCCTAATAACTACGTCCAATCCCAAATTGAGCAAGCCTAGGGCAACAGTGGCAAGGAAAAACTCCCTGAGTGTTATAGGAAGAAACCTTGGGAGGACCAAGACTCAAAAAGGGACCCAACCTCCTTGGGCGGCGTAGATGATAAATCTAAGTGCGAAACTAAAGTCATGAAGTCAAAGTTTGAATAAAATGTGAAGTATGCACATCGGCATTAAGTGGCCCGGGTATGGTGGGGCTGGAGCTGATGTTAAATGCATTATTCATTTAACATTAATTTATTTAAATGTTAAATGCATTATTCAAAATGTTTTTAATAATGCTTTCTTTTCTTTTATGTATATAGCTTTTATTTTATATTATTTTTTTCTTTCTTATTTTATTTTATTACAAGATAATTGGATGACCTCATGTTATTAAGATAAAGGCTGGTTTCAAAGTGTTCATATTTACTATTCAAATAACTGGTTTCCCTGATTGGCCACTCATGGGCGGAATGAGGTGATGGCCTGTTTATTCATTAAAATTAATTAATTTAGACTTAATGCTGAAATCCACTACAAAGGCTTCTAACATCTCGTAGATTCCATGCCACAAGGATTTCAGGCTGTGTTATAGGTGTAGTATATGTTTGCTAATAAAGTTATAGTAAGTGCTTAGTTGAGTTTATAGTTATTTTATAATAGGAGCCAAGTCTCTTGGCAGTAAATCTGATTCTGATAATCCCAGAAGTTGAATCTGTTCATCTGGGCATAGATTTTGTCGGAGAAACGTTTCGTCACTCATCTAAGTGACTTCTTCAGTCAGACTGAAGAAGTCACTTGGATGAGTGATGAAACGTTTCTTCGACAAAATCTATGCCCAGATGAACAGATTCAACTTCTGGGATTTTCTTACCTGGATTATTGAGCATGCATCAAGACTGATTCTGATAAGCATATTCACTGGTCCTCTCAGCTTTTGGTCCCTACTGGATGTATCTGCAGGCATACTGTTTGTGTCCTCCTTTATTTCCTCCATTTTCCTTCTTTAAGCGAGGAATGGGTACTGTTCCAGGTAGGATCAAGTGGTAATTATTAGAGTTTACTTTTATATTATAGATGATAAAATGGATTTACTAAATATTTCCAGACCATTTTCTCATTCTCTTTTAAATCTGATGTCTAGTATGTAAGTTTTTCTTCTTAACTGTTTTGTATATCTCAATAAAAATATTGTAAACCACTGTGAGTGGTATTAAACTTGTACTGGGAAACCCAATGATATTTCAAGCACAACACTTTTACTGTTCAGCAAACCCAGAAACAGAAAGCCCTGCTAACTACAGTGTAGATTTTACAGATTGAAATGAGCACTCTGTGAAAACAAGGTAGCACTTGAGGGGACCTAACAAGGATCAGAACCCTTTATCAAAGATGATCAGGAGAAAAAAGTGTATATTAGATTGATTCCAATATTGGGCCCTTGGACCCTCTGAGAACTTTGGTGGTTTCCTCTTGGGACATCATCTTTGAAGGTTCCGGTGAGCTTTAGGCTGCTAGCGATCGGGAGTTGTTGTTGTGTTGTCTCTGGATCGGGTGCCATTGTGACGGTGTTTGGAGCGGGCACAACTGGGACGATCTCTGGAGCGGGCGCAATCAGGTCAGGTGTGTGTTTACGTGTTTACCTAGAATTAGTGACTACCTGTAAGTCCCCTAGGTTCAAATCTTCAACTAAAGACAATCGCAATGATGTGAACTCTCTCTTGTGCAGGAAATCAAATATTATTTAAATAAGTACAAAATTAAAATTTACACTCCAGTACAGATGGTGGCAGTAATTCGTCACAATTCACCAACCGCCATAATAAAATCAAGAAGAAAGAAACAACAACAATCAAAAAAACAAGTTTATTCATGAATGTTACCGCTAATCCTAACCTTAACTTTACTTACCAGAAGGAGATATTTTTAAATATTTTTTTGTTTTTTTTGTTAACAAGCAGTTAAAGAAGTGAAAACCAGCTAAATGTCCCCACAAAGTGAAACACTGAAACAAACGTATCCAGCCCACTCCTACCGCACATGCGCATTGCGCACTCTCCACCGTGTAATACCGGAGTGAAAGTGTTTGGTTGTAAGAAGCAGCCGGTAAATCCAGCGGTAGATGATCGAGGCTCCAGGAGATTAAAGTGTAACAGGACTCTTAGCTAAAGGTGAGCGATTTCTCTCATTAATCTTTCCGATAAGCAAAATGTGTAGATATTTAAGACTGTGTTTGTAGAGTGTGTAGAAGAAGAAGAAAGCCAGCTGATGATGCAGAGCTGCATAGATCGGTAAACTTAGGTTGATATTGGATATTCAGAAGATATTCACGTTTCGCCCCACCTCTAGCTCACAAGCAACGGCATAAAATTTTTGAAATTACATTTTCTACCTCGTGGAGGAACGGAGAACAAACTACAATCACTGTATTTTGTCAAAATTTCCGACCTTTCCATTTCGCCGAGTACATTTAATGAAAGTAGCGGGAATAGCTGAAGCGAGCGCTGAGGACGGCAAGGGACCATCTGTAAAGTGCGTAAACTGATAAAAATGTAAACCTTCAATAGCGATACAGAGCTTACATAACTAACAGCAGCAGCAGCAGTAGTAGTAGTTGTTGCAGTAGTGTACAGAGACAGGTTTGATAAACATACTACAACCTTTAGTTTAGTAACATAAACCTTGGTTGAATTTTTGTTCATTTTTGTTCATTTTTTCTATACATAAATTGCTACTGTAATAAAGTCACATGATCTACTGATGCAATTTTGCTTGTAGTGTGGACAGACACATCTGATAAATATACTACAACCTTTAGTTTAGTTAAATAAGCCTTGGTTGAATTTTAGTTAATTTTTTACATTTTTACATAATACATTTTTATTTAAAAAATTTCATTTCTATTTTGGCCCATCCCTCCACGCAGATTTTCTCTAGAGCAGTGATGTTTTGGGGCTGTTGCTGGGCAACACGGACTTTCAACTCCCTCCACAATCTTTCTATGGGGTTGAGGTCTGGAGACTGGCTAGGCCACTCCAGAATCTTGAAATGCTTTTCACAGAGCCACTCCTTCGTTGCCTGAGCGAACCCAGCCACGTTCCATCTTCAGTGCTCTCACTGATGGAAGGAGGTTTTGGCTTAAAATCTCATGATACATGGCCCCGTTCATTCTTCCCTTAACACGGATCAGTCGTCCTGTCCCCTTTGCATAAAAACTGCCCCAAAGCATGATGTTTCCACCCCCATGCTTCACAATAAAGTATGGTGTTCTTTGGATACAACTGAGCATTCTTCTTTTTACTAAAAAGTTCTATTTTGGTTTCATCTGACCACATGAACGGTCTGTGAGAGGTCTGTGAGAGCCAGAAATCTTGTTTGTTTGTGGGTGACCAAATATTTATTTTCCACCATGATTTAAAATTAAATTCTTTACAAATCCTACAATGTGATTTCCTGGATTTTTTTTTTCCAATTTATCTCTCATAGTTGAAGTGTACCTATGATGAAAATTAGATTAGATTCGATTCAACTTTGTCATTGTACATGTACAATGCAACGAAATGTAGTTTAGCATCTAACCAGAAGTGCAATAGGCAGAAAGTGCGGAATGTACAATAGATACAGTATGTACATATATAGCCTACTGAATATGAATGCTATAGACATATATACAGATGGAATCATTTACAATTTAAATTAAAATGGGAGGAATGGATGTGTATAAACATGTACAGTACATGCAGAATGTGTCAAAGATATAATATACAATTATACAGCTATGTCCAGTTTAAAAAGTAACATGTACATATGATCCTGGAGAATGGAGTGCAGTCAATATCCAGAACGTAGGTGTGTGAGTGCTACCAGTTTACAGAGTTCAGTAAGGAGACAGCTCTGGGGAAGAAGCTGTTCCTCAATCTACTTGTCCTAGTCCGAAGGCTCCTGAAGCGTCTGCCAGAGGGCAAGTTGGCAAAGAGACTATGAGCCCGGTGGGAGGAGTCTTTAAGAATACTGCATGCTCTCTGCGGACAGCGATTTTTTTGGATGTCCTCCACTGATGGAAGTGGGATCCCTGTGATTTCTGGGCCATTTTTACCACTCGCTGTAGTGTCTTACGGTGTAGTGTCTTACGATCTGCGACAGTGCAGTTTCCATACCAGACAGTAATACAGCTGGACAGGATACTCTCGATCGCACAGCGATAGAAGTTCACTAGAATGGCTGGGGACAGATGTAATCTCTCCAGTGTTCTCAAAAAAAAAGAGACGCTGGTGAGCCTTCTTGACCAGACTGGATGTGTTGGTGGCCCAGGACAGGTCCTCCGATATGTATAATCCCAGGAACTTGAAGCTGGCGACACGTTCTACAGCCGTCCCGAAGATGTTGATGGGATCAAGTGTGTCACCAAACTTCCAACTACGATTTACACTCAATGTATTATGTATTATTTTGAATAATTAATTGTTATTGATTGTTCAAAGAAAACTCTTTGGGACATAGATGTTATAGTTAGAGAATTTGTAAAACTGGATGTCACAGAATCAGAGACAACATATGGCTCAAAGATTTGGTCAGCACTCTCTATGACAATCTTTGGAGAAGATACAAAGAAAAAACAACACTGGTTGGTGTGTTATATGGAGTCACAACCGTAAGGGACTGAGAAGTGAAGTGAAGACAAATTGAGTCCAAAGTGGAGCAATAAATACTTTGGTGAATGTAAAGACGATGCCACTAAAACAGAAACAGTTCCACTAAAAAGTGATGAAAGACATGTTCCTGTAACAGAGAGAGTGCCAATAGAATGTACTATACGTTTATTGCACCACTTTCAGTGGACTCAATTTGTCTTCATTTCTCTTTTCAATTGAAATTTAAGTTCATTTTACAAAGTTTGCTGAACATATTCTTTCAAATGCCATGAGTGCGTGAGAGCCGGTGGTTCAGGGTTAATGCTTTAACTGAGTAAACTTGTGATTTTAATAACTATACATTATACAGTATTATATTAACAATAGATTAACTCTTTGACCAACAAACATTTTTTTTTATTATGGTTAATCACATTTACCAATATGAAATTAGAGATTACATCATACCATAGAGGCAATCACAATATTCCTATCCAAAAGTATTATTAGTGTGTTGCGTCAGCAACACAGTATTGTTCTTCTAATTATTATTATTATTATTATTATTATTATTATTATTATTATTATTATTAGTGTGTTATGTCAGCAACACAGTATTGTTCTTCCAATTATTATTATTATTATTATTATTATTATTATTATTATTATTATTATTTTAGTGTGTAGCATCAATTTTCCCATAGGAAATGACTGGGCCCAAAGTTAATGAATTGTAACTCAGTCAGTTTTCGACCTACGGCCACGAAATTCGGCACGCTTGGTCCCGGGTGCAACCTGAGGTGACGTGATGCCTTTGGGGACCTTGAGGTCCCCAACTGGGCACTGTGGCCCTCGGAAGGTCATTTACCGTATCTCAGTTAGTTTTTCACCTACAGACACGAAATTCACCGCGACCTGTCATTTGGAACAGATCGCACTCTGAAATTTGAATAGTGATAGAAAGTGAACACTCCATTCATTCTCAATGGGAGAAGCTAGAGTGGCTGACGTCACGTTTAGTCAGTTTAGTCAGTTTTCGACATACAGCCCCAATATTCGACACACTCGGTCCTGGGTACAGTTTGAGGTGAGATAAGATGCTCCTGGCACCCCTGAAGTCCCTGACAGGGCACAAAGGCCCCTGGTTAGACATGGACTATCACTCAATCGGTTTTTGACCTACAGCCTACAAAATTGGCACACTCTGTCCCTGATACACATCACGCGGGCACGCACCGGCACAATGCTCTAGCATTTTCTGCAGGAACTGCACTTTCTAGTTTATTTATTTATTTATTTTGAGGGTGTACAATATCAAGATAAAACATAGAAAAAAAACAGATTTGCAGAAGAAATACAGAAATCAGAATAAGAAAATACAGATTTGCAGGCTTCACAACGTTTACATGATTGTAGTGTAGAGAAGTGAAAAAGAAAATCTCTCTTTCTGTAAGAGTTTTGTGAGCTACTTCTCTGTACATTGCACATGATTTTAGGCCTTTATGTTAGGTCGCAATTTACCACAAAGAAAAGGTAACTAAAATTCAACCAAGGCTAATTTTACTAAACTAAAAGTTGTAGTATGTTTATCAAATGTGTCTCTCCACACTACAATTAAAATTACATCAACATATCATATGATTTTATTACAGTAGCAATTTATGAATAGAAAAAATTTACTAAAATTCAACCAAGGTTAATTTAACTAAAGGTTGTAGTATGTTTATCAGATGTGTCTCTCCACACTACAAGTGAAATTACATCAATATATCATATGCCATAGCCATTTATTTATTAAAAATATTCATTAATATTCAGATGAAGCATATTTTACTAAACTAAAGGTTGTAGTATTGTAGCGTGATCGCTGTATCTCCCTCTCTTTACCTTCTTCCCCCAAGTCATAAAACTTTACGACATCTTGGAATGCAATGGCCCCTTTGAAAGGATCTTACCCCACCACGTGAAGACCACCATCTGGACTGGATCTTTTACCCACTAAGGGATGTCTCCAACAGTTAATTCTTTCTCAAACCCATAACCTTAGACATCTCCAATAATAAACTTGAGTCCATGGGTCACTTTAAGAGGGGGTTTCATCTTTCAAGACCACAGGCTTCCTCTTTCCCTCTAACTGTTGCAGAAGATAACGGCTCCCCCCCCCCCCCCC
>JAJAGP010006056.1:0-25551 GCA_025084515.1 Ancistrus triradiatus | reverse complement strand
TCTTACCACCACATACAGTCTTAAAGTTTGGACATGTGGTCTAATTACCTGCTTGAATTTCTAGCTGATCACAATTAGTGTGTATAATTTTTGTATTTGCATGGAAAAACTTAAATATTACATTTGTTTCTTTTTTTTTTTTTGTAATGAGGGTTAGGCTCCACCTATCCTGGAGAACATAGGACGCTGATGTAAGGGTGCCAAGGACGTGCTGCCAGTTTGTCAACGGGAAGGAAGATGTTTCTGGTTCAGCGCGATTGTTGACTGACCAATCATGCATGTGCGGTGTGTGACCAGGCCAGAAGGCACCACTGGGTCTCACAGCGGGTCACCGCAACAGTAGGGAAGTGAATTCACCACCCTTGTGCCTCACAAAAAATGTACAGTACTGTGCAAAAGTCTTAGGCCACCATTAGATTTGTTGTTTTATCAATGGTATAGTGGCCATTATTGTGGCTATTATTATTTCTCAGTATCTTAATTAAGATATAAACATAAAATACAGGAAATAATGATAATAAGAAAACAACTTTCAGAACATAATGGCTTCTGCAGACAAAAGTCAGTATTTAGTCTGTAAAAGTGATTTTTTGGCTGCTATCCTTACAAAAAGACCATTCCTGCTCAATCTTCTTTCAACTGTAGAAGGGTCAACATGGCATCCTGATGAAGCTGCCAGATGCTGCTATTGCTCAATTGTAAGGGGAGGTCACACTAAATACAGTGGGGCAAAAAAGTATTTAGTCAGTCACTGATTGTGCAAGTTTTCCAACTTAAAAAGATGAGAGAGGTCTGTAATTTTCATCATAGGTACATTCAAAAATGAGAGACAAAATGAAAAAAAAAATCCAGGAAATCACATAGTAGAATTTTTAAAGAATTTAAATGTAAATTATGGTGGAAAATAAGTATTTGGTCAATAAATTTGGTTCAACTGAATACTTTGTAACATAACCTTTGTTGGCAATGACAGAGGTCAAACGTTTCCTGTAAGTCTTCACCAGGTTGGCACACACTGTAGCTGTTATTTTGGCCCATTCCTCCATGCAGATCTCCTCTACAGCAGTGATGTTTTGGGGCAACACGGATTTTCAACTCCCTCCTCAAATTATCTATGGGGTTGAGATCTGGAGACTGGCTAGGCCACTCCAGGACTTTGAAATGCTTTTTACGGAGCCACTCCTTCGTTGCCCGAGCAGTGTGTTTGGAGAACTTGCACAATCAGTGACTGACTAAATACTTTTTTGCCCCACTGTACTTGCCACTGTAGCCTATAGAAGCTGTTTTTTCCTGATTTTATTCATTTTTTATTTTATTTCGTTTTTGGCATATGCATTGCTTGTATCTTCTAGTTGTATTCAGAGAACAATGCTAAAAACAACAGATTTAATGAGGACTGAGAGCGAGGGAATCATCCCTGGTGTTGTTGCAACAGGGGCTCCTAGACAGCCCTGTGATAAACTGGCACCCTGTTCAGGGTGAATGCTCCCTGCACTCTGTGGATTCTGAGATCCCCAGACCCCACAACCTGTAACCTTGACCATGCAAGGCAGGCAAGGGTTTAAACAGGAAAATAATATTTTTTATTAGTCTTTATAGAAGTTTGACATGAGGAGAGAAACGTAAGGGGTCTTTGGAGAATAAGTGGAATGTCATCCAAGAGTCAAGAGGTTTATTTGTCACTCACACAATCATACACAGTATAATGTGCAGTGAAATGCTTATATATGATAGACATAGATTAATATATAGCTTATATATGTAATCAATATATACATAGAGGATACAAAAATATATACAAACCATAAATCTATTTACAATTCCAGATAGGGTAAGGTGTAATGTAGAGGTACAATGCACCAGTAAGGTGCAATATAAAGTGCAGTTTAGTGATATGTGATCTGAGGATATGGGCAGCATATTCATCCATGTTTTTGCTTCCATGCACTTTGCTCCATTGTTTGATCTGGTCTTAATGTACTACGACAAAAAAGAAGCCTGGGGAGGATAAGGTTACCCCATCCAACCTTACATCCTCACTGGAAGGCTATGTGGACCACCAGCCAATAAGAAGAAAATAAGAGTAGAAAAAAAAAATACATATATATTGTATGTAGGCATATTTCAAGGGAATATAAGGGCCATGTGCACCTAAGCTAGGCCAGAAGAGTGGAGGCTTTTCAATGGAAAGCAGATGTTACACATATACACATATGTTGCATAAGCAAAGACAAAGATGTACAGGAGGTACTGCGTATTTGTAGAGAGGCTGCCAAGAAAACCATGACTCAATAAAACTGCGCAATCTAACATCCCTGCCTGCACACACACACACACACGCACACGCAAACATAAACACAGACCCACACGATGGTCTTTTTGTCAGCACTTGTAGTCAATCACAAACTGATTATCTGCTCGGCATGATGTCAAAAGTACACAGAGATTTTAGAGCAACATTATCTGCCTTCAAGACGACATCTTTTCCAGGGACATCCATACATTTTTCAACAAGACCACAATGCAAAACCACATGCTGCACAAATTACAAAGGCATGGATGCGGATGAAGAGGGTACAAGTATTGGACTGGCCTGCCTGCAGTCCTGACCATCCTGTCCTGTTGCACACCTTAAGATGTGTTTGCAGGAAAAATGGGACAAAATAAGACCAGAAACACTTCATCACTTGGTACGCTCTGTGCCAAAACATCTTTTAAGTGTTGTGATTTTGTTTAATGCTTTACCATTTCAACTTTTTGGAATGTGTTGCAGGCCTGACATAAAGGAATTGATGTTTATTAAAAGTTGACCACACAAAACATGAAATATCTTGGGGTCATACTGTCTGCAATTAAATAAAAGTCAAAGCAAATATAAGAAACACTGCATTTTTCATTTGCATTTTCCATTCTGTCCCAACCTTTTCTGATATGGGGTTGTTAGAGATGAACCAGTCATTCTGGATCTGAAGGGAACCTGTGAAGAAGTAAGCTCAATAGGTAAAAGTGTGTGTTATCATGCCAGACAAGTCCTGACTAATACCTGTTCCCTGTTATGTACTGTTATGTTATGTCCCTTTATGACATTCCTCGTCTATTGTATTAGCAACCATTCAGTGGATGGCAGGGGTTCACGTTAAAGGAATTCCCCTGAATTCCCCACTCTCATGTGAGTCAGGTATCAGCTCATAAGCATGTAGCTCAAGCACAATATACTAATACACACCCTCCCACCTTCAGAATCCTCTCTAAACCCCATTCCTCCCCCTGCTGAATTAGTCTGTCAGCTATATTTGCATTGCTGGATTAGACGTTCAATTCTAGTTTACTGCTCCTGGCCACTTTACAACCTTCATGACATCAGCTCTATGTTTATCCAGGCTAGGCTGGCATAATCCCCCTCTTAGCAGACCCTTATGGCACCTGGTGGTGCAAAAACATAATCTTGTCCAACATACACATTCACATGAACAAAGATTGGATTGCAATCAGTGGAAATGCTAGAGGTCCTTGTTTTATAGGCCTATAGAATATAAAGTAGTCACTAGTGTAGATTAATCTTTTTTACACAAAATAATGACTGTCCCAGTAATGGATTTTCAAGCATTGCAAAAAAAACACATTCAGGTAACAACCAGCATGACACAAAACAAATCTGAAAGACAGTCTAATTGATATTGCTGGGGTTTTTTGCAGACGTGTTGTCTAGTATTGCAGAGGTCTGTCCCTCAGCGGGGGAGTGGAGAGGGGGTGATAGTGATATTCTTACCAGGGGCATTTCTAGACTACTTGTTGTACTGGGGCACATAGGATTTAGAGGGGCACAGCTGTACCCATCTGCTTGCCAATCTGTCGTAGAGGCACAACTGTGCATAAAATATAAGCCTGTTAAACCCTAAATAGATTAAGTGACTTAACACTGAAGTGGGTGTTACTGTGCTGTGGATGAGAAATTAACAAATTAACACTAAATATTTTTAGTTTAATATACTTTCATATTAATTGCATTACTAACATATAGCTGTGACTATCTATCTTGTCTGGCACCACAAACAGCATTTCTGACTTCTTTTAAATCGTTGCTATGTCCCCTTTACTCCCTGAGAAATATGAAAACGAATCTGCTGTGAATTCTAAAGTGTTAACCCTCTTCGAGTTTGCGAAAAGATGCTGGGGCATTATGGTAAATGTAGTGCATGTAGTGAAATTGTGTCGCATGTCCTGTAGTTCTAATCCAGGATAAAATTGACTTCTTACCTCCAAAATCTTAGTGGGGCACAGCAATATCTTACTGGGCCATGTGCTGCAGTAAAGTGTTTCTGACACTGACATTTACTTTTGACCCCTGTGGTTTCCCAAAGTAGTAGAAAGTCGAGATTAAGGCCTATTCACACTGAGTACGATTTTTTGCATGAAAAAACAGATGTCATTTTTAACCTAGTGGGACCTTCATACCAAGTGCGTTAAATTTTCGTCTGAACTTTCTGAAACCTCCCTGTCCACTTTTGCTTTCTTTAATTTAACTTCTCTTAATGTGCACAGAGATTTCACCGTGTGTTTTTCACATCATCAACTTCTAAAAAAAAAACAAAGACATGGGCAAATATTAGTGCTGGAAGCTATAGTTTGTGTGTTTTGTGGGCATGAACAGACTAGAATGTGCTTATATAAACAAGAAAATGGTTCCATCCAGTCACTATGAGGTTTTCACCATCATTCTCCAGCCTTTCATTTATATTCCACCAGATATTTTCTTTAATATCCATGTTTTTAATAGTCAGCATGTTGCTTGTCTTATAAGCTCTTGTGCTCTGCTGCACGCAGGATGAGCTGTTCTGCCTGACAACCGAGCTCTGATTGGTCAGCCTGTTGTTAACTCATCTGAATAACAGAAAGATTAGATCAGGCACCAATTAAAAATTTTACGCAGCATCGCGGTTTGTCAGTTTCAGACTCGGTGTGAAGGACAACATTAATATACATGTGGTTTTTTTGTCCAAAATGGCCAACGACTGAAGGGCCTGTTCACCTCTCCTCCAGTCCTAGTACAGCCTGATCCCAGTTGCCAGTTGATCATGGAGGTGGACGCATCGGACACTGGTATTGGTGCCATCCTGTGCCAGCGCATAGCCCTGAACAAGAAGCTGCACCCCTGTGCCATCTTCTCCAAACGCCTCTCTCTGGCGGAAATAAATTATGATGTGGGCAATCGCGAATTGTTGGCAGTGAAATTGACCCTTGAAGACACTGGCTGGAGAGCTCGGAACAGCCCTTCGACGTCTGGACCAACCACCGCAATCTCTCATACATACAGTCGGCCAAATGGCTGAACTCCTGTCAAGCCAGATGGGCTCTGTTCTTCGCTCGATTTAACTTTGCATTGACCTACAGGCCAGGGTCCTGGAACGTAGACCCAGACACCATGTCATGCCAGTTCTCCATGGAGCGTCCCAATGAACCTGCTGACACCATCCTGCCATCTGACCGCTTAATCACTCATCTCACCTGGGAAATCCAGCAGGCCATCAAAGAGGCACAGGGGACTGAGCCTGATCCTGGGGGTGGACCGCCAAACTGCCTCTACGTGCCTGCTTTGGCCCAGACTGCCATCCTTCAGAAGGCTCACGATTCACTGGCCACCCCGGGACCGTTGCACCTTGGCCTTTCTCCTGCATTATTTCTGGTGGCACACTATGAATGCTGACATCAGGGAGTTTGTGGCTGCCTCTCACCAGCCTGCAGCAGAGCTCCTACAGCCTCTCCCCATTCCTGGACATCCGTGGTTGCACATCATCACGGGGCTCCCTGAGTCCGATGGTAAGATGGTCATCCTCAAAGTTGAGGACCATTTCTCCAAGGCCGTTTCCCACATCATACTGCCCAAGCTCCTCACAGCCTCTGAGATTGTGAACACACTATTCGACCAGGTATTTAAGGTTAATTGGATTCTCTCGGACGGGGGGCCTGAATTGGTCTCAAGTTTGGAGGTTGTTCTGCAAGGTCATCGGGGCCATGGTGAGCATGACCTCCTGCTTTCACCCACAGTCCAACGGACAGGCCGAGTAGGCCAACCAGGAAATTGAGGCCACCCTGCATTGCTTGACCGCCAAGGATCCCTCCAAGTGGAGCTCCCAGTTGTGCACAGTAGTACACCCATAATACCTTTGACAAACTCTGCCAGGGGCCTTTCCCCCTTCGAGGCGTCGCTGGGATATCTTCCTCCCCTCTTTCCTGACCTGAAGTCTGATGTTGTGGTCGCTTCCGTTGCTCACCACCTTCGCCACTGTTGGAAGGTTTGGAAGACACCCGGTCAGCGCTCCTCAAGAGCCGTGGTGCCGCCCAGCGCTTTGCCAACCGCTGTCAGAGACCTGGTCCTTCCTTCGCTCCTGGTCAAGCTGTCTGGCTCTCGACATGCAACATTCTGCTTCATGTTGACTCTAGGAAGTTGGCACCTCACCTTATTGGTCCGTTCCCTATGACAAGGTAATCAACCCATCTTCTGTTCATTTAAGACTGCCTAAATATGTCTTTTCAACCGACATTTCATATTTCACAGAACAAACCAGTTACCTCCTCGGACCTTTAGCTTAGCTCCAGCTGTGCCGAAGTTGTGCCTCGTTTAATCTAGCATTTCTCAAGTTTGATTCGTAGTTGTGTTTTTTTTGGTTCCCATACTGCTTTGCTTTCTACCTGGTACTCACAGCCAGTTCTGTTTCTCCCTAGTCTCCGGATTGTCCTGCCTGCCTCCTTGCCTGCTGTATGTGTACCGTGAAAGCAACGCTCTCATCATCGTCGCACTCCATTTGATTCTCTCATCTGTCACAACCTAGTTCCCTACTTGACAAACAATTGGACTTAACTCCTGTCATGTTTACACTCTCCCGTTTGCCTACAACTTCTTTTAATAAATACTGTTGTACGTAAAGTCATTGCCTGTCTGTTGACTGGGTTCCTAATTACCTGTGGGATCCCTAGATCCCACACAACAATAACTGTGTATATACTGCTGTTATATACTTATATATATATTTTTTGTGTATACGTCTTTATATCTGTGGTGATGTTTTTTTGATATCCAAAATGTAATATTTAATCATGCCACCCCCAACACTCTTGTGTGGACTTTCCATTGACATATTGATCACTGTAGCTAATTAATAATACACCGAACCATACCATTAATTTCAATAATCTAATTGAGATCTTTTTCTGTAAAAAAAAAAGGGGTTTTCCCCATGGGAACAGCAAAACGTCCAAGATCAACCCTTAACCTCAGTAACCTAAATAAAATATTGTCTCTCTTGCCTTTTACAAAATAATACTATAATATATAGTACTGTAATATACTTTTTTGTCTCTCTATCATTGTGGGGATTTTCCACTGGCAAATTGACTACTGTAGTTAATTAATTCTACCCCTAACCTTAACCTCAGTAACCTAAAGCAAATATTTCAATTATTTTGTTTTTTTTGCAAAAGTTCTTTTTGTTAAAAAGTTGTTTTCTTCATGGGGACCAGCAAAGTGTCCTCGTAATTTAATGTATACTTGGTACACAATGTCATGACTTTTCAGACATACTGTCACACACACACACTTTTGTTGTAGTTATATCATTGAGGACTTTCCATTGACATAATATTAGAGTAACCAATTAATACTACACCTAGACCTAACTTTAACCTTAGTAACCTAAACCAAAATGATCTTTTAGTCTCTTGTTGTAAAAAAAAATAAAATAAATAACAATAATTCTTGTGGAGACCAGCATAATGGCCACACAAAGTAAACAATGTCAGATCTTTCTATCTGTGAAAGGGCATGTAGTCCTCACAAAGATATATAAGTAGTAACGTTTGTGGGGATCAACGAAATGTCCCCACAATGTCATAAATGTCATCTTTCTATCCTTGTGGGGACATTTGGTTCAAATGTAATATAGACATGGGCGCGCGCACACACAGGGCCCAGCTGGCATTAGTCTTTTAGTGCATTAAATGCTGCTCATTTTACTTGCCCATGAGGACCATATGCGTCCATAATGGTTGTCCATTGAGACCAGAGCGGCCACAGCATTTAACGTTCGCTTTGTTAGAATCAGGTCTAACAGACGCTCTGGCTTTCTCGTTACCAGTTTCTTATTAGACTCCACCACAGCCCCGCTCTCGCTCTCGCTCTCTCTCTCTCTCTCTCAACGGTCTCTAACGCCCTTAACAAGTGTCCCCGCCTCTCGCTCTCGGCTCTCTCTCTCTCTCTCTCACATGCACAGCAGTGCCTTTTGTGGTACAAAGTTAATGGTGGGGATTTGGGAGGGTCTGTACTGTTTGTTCTCTATAAAAAATCTCTCAGCCTGAAGCAGACACAGCCTAGTTTGAAGGGCCAGAAGAACAAATGCAACCTCAGCATAAATAAACAAAAGCAGCAGGTCAATACTCACCCAGGCAATTATGGAAAGCCTTATATATGTCGATACATTTTTACAAATATTTTGTAATGATAGATTTTGCTGAAGTATGCTTACAAGGCAGTAATGAACCACATCAGCTATATATTGCTTTTTAGTCCATCATATAAAAAAAGGAAGAAAGGAGGGAAAATATATATGTTCAAAACATATTTTAATCAATTAGTTACTTGTTAAGCAGGTACATATCGATATAATCAGCATAGTAGACATGCTGACTGTATCAAGCTGGATGTAGTGACACGTAGTGAAAGGCTGTGTGTTACTCTTATCAGCTTCTGCAATCATAGGAAGAAGCTAGCCATGTGGTCATGTGCTCCATACACAGGGTTTCTATTATGCTAAAAATTACGCAAGACAAGATGTTTGGGGTGGAGAGGTTATAGCATAGCTGTTGTGTTAAAGGCTGTGGGCTATCAAACAGACATGCTGGTGAAGTAGGTAGAGCAGATAAGGTCAGTTTATCTGATTACTACTGCTGAGCTCAGAAAAGAGAGAGGTGAACCAGGATAAACTAGGTGTGTGTTGTGAAGTTAATCTTTATTTATATAGCATTTATAATTTATTCATTCATTTATTTTCTTATCTGCTTAATCCTGGTCTGGGTTGCGTTAAAAACGGTGCCTAGGCGGCGGCACAGGGTGCAAAGTAGGAACCCTATTCAGGGCGCCAATGCATCGTAGAGCACATATACTCATACACACACTCACAAGGCACTTTAGAAACACCAATTAACCTAACACGCAAGCCATTGGTATGTAGGAGGCCAAAATCTCATTGCAAAATCAAAAGTTAAAAGTTTTAGGAATGCGACTGATAAACTACATTCATGAAAATAATCCTTAACCATTAAGAACATTACCTACAAATCTTTAAGAACTACTATAACTCATACATGTATGTTTAATGAAATGAAAGTCGAAGTACGAATAGGTCAAATTTAACAAGTAGTTCTTTATTATGGATTTAAAAACACATGTAGAGCTTGTTTTTCTATTGGAAGGTTATTCCTAGCGAAGCCAATGTTATGTTTTTGGATTACACATCCCAAGGGCTGCATATAAACTGACAACAGTAAGGGACCCAGAACAGAACCTTGTGGAACACCATATGAGACTGATGATTCTAACAAGTGTGTGGGAGTATTGAATAGTGAAGAACTTCTGGAACTCTCCTTAAGAACTATGGTGCTTTCATAGTTTCGGTTTCTATAGTAGCTAAGCACCAGATAAGGTTATTACTACTCTGGTTAGCTAGTTAGCATGTAGACTAGACAAAGTGAAAGAAGAGCCAGTGGAAGGGAGAAGTCAGGATTTTCAAAATTCCCTTCAGACGTGTTGCTAAATAACAACAATAAACTCCTATAACTGTGCTTAGCATTGACCGTTAACTGAACTCCCACGTGCATCAGAAATTTGTGACAAGTAAACTGAAGTTTGCTGTTGGAAAATGTGATGAAACAATGGGCCTCATACGGAATAATCACATTACATATAATCACTGTAAACATGACCCCCTTGAACGCACCACTGCACAGTTCCTGGACGAATCCCTGCCTTGAGTTTACTACACCGGGACAGTGTTTATCTCAGTGATGCGCCAAGTTATGTTGATGCCACGCAGTTCTAGATACATGGATGTGATCCTTGTCTTCATTTGCAGTCTGTGTGAAGTTTGTATATGTAAAGTTTTCTTGGTTCTTTTAACTATCCAAAAAACATGCCAGTAGGTCAACTGGCTGTCCTAAAAAGTCATGAGATGAGTGTGTGATGCTTTGTAGTCTGGAGCTCTGTTATGCGTATTCCAATCTTGCGTCTATTGTTTTTGGGATTGGCTCCAAACTTACAACACCCTCCACATGTGCAGAACAAATAAAACAACTGAGCCATAGAGGTTGAAGCTAAAGATGTTGGAATTACCTGTTGTGGTGCCCACTTGACTGGACACTGGTGTGTTCTCCTCATACACTACCCTGCTTCATCTGAATAACCCTGCACTACCTGTTGCATTGAATCTTCTCATCTGGACATCTGTAGTCTTTCATTTCTAACATCTGCTGCAGACACTATAAACTCTAGTTTGCACATAAATACAACAAGATACATCTTCTATATGTTGTTTATTTTATTTCCAGCTAGATATTGAAGAACTTAATCCTGTTCTTTGATCCCATCCAGAGGAGGGTAGTTGCATATCGTGGCTCTGCTCTTTCTGCTTGTGTCTCAGGGAGATTTTTTGTTGCCACTGCTGCACTTGTTTGGTTGTTTGAGGTCTAGTTAGGCTTCATTTGGCTCTTTGTGCAGCTGCTTTGCAGAAAGATCTATTGTCTTTTCTTAAAATCAACATAGTTTTATAACCCTTACAACATAAGGCATATAGAGATCTTTTTTTAAATTGCTGGTTTTAAGGTTTAGTCCAGTTTTGTTTTGTTGATATGACACGCAGAGTCTTGCTGCGCTTGAGTTAAATTGAGTTAAAATATAAAAGATATAAAAACAATCTTGTCAAACAAGGACTGGACAGACACTGCATTTATTCAAATATATTTACCATTTTTGCTGTATAACAAGCTGAGGTTACAAAAACACTGTTCTGTAGATTCAGAACTGCAGCATGAATTGGTTTAGGAAAACAAAAAGTTAGCAATTAAAATGCAGCACTCGCATAAATAACATTTGCAAAGACTTTCTGTCTTTCATGCATGTCCTCAAAAGACTTACTTGTGTGTCTCATAGTATAAAATTTTGTTTATTTTCATTTTTTGATTGTTTTTGAGTCCAGTGTCTTAATATAGTGACAATAGAATGATCAGGTCATATTGGTGTAGCAGCTCCAGTGGCTCCAGGTTTACATGACTCAGTAATCGGATATCTACTTTGTAACCAGCCAATAATGTCATAGAAATATGTGACACAAACTTCAAACTTCAATATTAATCAAATCATTAATTTTCTCAAGTATATACTGCGTTTCAGAGTCTCCACAAAGTGTTCGATAGCCGTTTTGCTGCTTTTAATTTCGTGGCGCGCTTAATTACAGGGTTTCCAGATCCAGCAAAAAAAATGCTAAAGTCAATGGAAAAATAGGGCAAATAAAGTCAAGTCTTTAAAATACACGGACCTGGCAACCGTGGAGAAAGGCTTGCGCACATGCGCAGACTGAAAACACCTATTATGATCGGGTAACTGGTATACACGCTACGAGTAATCCGATTACAGGTGTCAAATCCAGCTCTCTATCAGATTTCGTAATCTGATTTCGTAATCTGAGTATGCTGTTTACATGACCACTTAAATAATCAGATAACCTCAGAAATCCCACTATGATCGGATTATTAATATTATTTTTAATTGCATGTAAACGTGCTCAGTGATGAGGTTGTGTTGACAAGTGATACCAAATACTTGCATGCCAAACATCTAAAAGGTTTAATTTATATATTTAAAAAACACGTTCCACCCTTGTAGTACATGGTTTGCAAAAAATAACCTAATCTATACGAAACTGAACAGCAGGCACTTAAAAGGAAACACATCTATAGTTCCTGGAAAGGTGGCTGAAAGTTTGTACTATGTCTTGCTAACTGTCTGCTGTGTCAGCACGTATAATGTGCTGGTGATGTGTATTAGAAGTACGTGTGTCTGTCTGCAAACACCTACGACCACCAGCACTCTATGCGTCGCCCTTGCTGAGCTTAAAAGCATTCCTTTGCTCTCTAACTCACCCTTGTTCACCTTTCTCCACTTATTTTTCTGACTCTTTCTCCATCTGTAAGTCTCTGTAGGAGTGCATGAGGTGGGGCTAAATTACAGGTTAAAGGCTGCAGGGCACCAGTCATTAAACATCATTCTAATCCCCCCGCCCAAAACTAATTCCATACGCTGGTTCTCTCTAGCCCTTTTTACCGCTGGCTTTCTGTCTTTTTCACTCCCATCTACCAGCCCAGATCCAGAGATAAGATGAGACAATGCTGATCTGTGTCTGTGTGTGTGTCAGAAAGAGAGGAGTGATTTTAAAACATTCACTTATCTTTATGGGATGGGGCTAGAAATTCACTAACGGCATGTCTGTGTTTCCTCTCTTGTTTGCTGAGTTATCACAAAAGCGATACCTCTGCTTGTCAAGGCACAGGACAACAAAGGAAAAAACAACCACAAAACCTTTCATGCAAAGACTCACATTGCATACAGCTTAATGCCCCATAATGACAGGCTGTGATCTTTTAAAATGGCATGTAACCTTTAGACAATGCATGTGTGTATGTGGGAGAGAGGGAGAGAGAGAGAAGAATAGACTGATGTTTCTTTCCAAACAGGTAGTCCAGAGGCTTGGACGGCTTCCACTTTCTATTAAAGGACACAATGGATGTCTTCATTTGTCCCAAAGTGACGTGCTGTTGCTATGTTAAGATCCAGGCTGGGATTTAGCTCACGTGCAGCAGCAATGAGGGTGAAGCGGATTTGGAAGTGGAACAAAGTTTTGGCTTAGTCTGGTTGTTATATTGTGCAAGAGCAGCGGAAAAATGATGAATGTAGAAATACAAGTGGAGTCCAAGACAGTAAAATGCCAGTTCCTTAAAAAAGTTAAACCGTGACTAGAGCACAATAAACAAAAGCAGCCTACGAGGCTGCTTGCCTTCAGAATATAACTTCTTTAACTTGTTAGTATAATTTGTGCTCATGCACCATTGCTTATTAGACTTCTATAATATTAATACTACTACTATAATAATAATGGTAAGTGGTTAGTATTTTCATCTCACTATTCCAGAGATCTGGGTCTGACAGGTCCCAGCCTGACAGCCTGACCTGTGTAGAGGTCAGTTTGCATGTTTTCCCCATGTCCGCATTGTGTTTCTCTGGGTACTGCGGTTTCCTTCCATCTCTAAAAGGAAAAGTAAAATCAGAAGTCAACCTCAGTCATGTTCCAAAATCTAATGAAAAGCGTTCTAAGAAGAACAAAGGCTGTTGTAGCAATAAAGGTGGGGAGCAAAGTTCATACTAACACCCATGTTTTGTTCAGTCATATAATTTTTGGGTGTCCACAAACTTTTAGCTATGTACCATGTACTGTATACATGCAGCCAGTCCTTTAAATTCTGTTATTTGTGAGGTGACCTCCATGGATTGGTGCTTGATTGGATTGAGATTTGGGAAATGTGTAGGCCAAGTCAACATCTTGAACCTTTTATGATGTTTCTAAAAGCATTCCTAAGCAATTGTTACAGAGTGAGGGGACGCATTATCCTGCTGAAATTAGACAATACTGCCATTAGGGAATACTGCTGGCAAGAAGGGGTGTACCTGGTCTTCAGCAATGTTTAGGTAGATGGTACGTGTCAAAGTAACATCCACATGAATGCCCCTGAATCCAAGGTTTCCCAGCAGAATGTTGGCCAGAGCATCACACTGTCAGTCATGCATGTCACCTGTCATTGGTTTTAAGCTTACACACACACACACACACACACACACACACAATTCGTGGTAGATCTGTTCTTGTCGATAATTCGTTCACACTGGATAAGCCATTATATAATTTAATGGACATTAATTGGAATAGTATTGTCCAGGTGTTGCCTGAATTAAGATGGGGATACATTCCAACAAATCCATCACAAGTTAAATGCATGCATGGCAGAGCCTATTACACATTAAAACTTACATTAACACTTACATTAACCTACAGTTGGACAAAATCATTAACACAAAGCTTATTTTACAATATATTGTTGAAAAACTCTCATGTATGTTAATGTGTAATGGATTGAATGCAAAAAGAAAAAGCAAACTACCTGTGCTGAGCTCAGCTGTCATGTTATACAGTGGTACCTTGGTTCTCATAGTTAATTCGTTCCAGAAGGCTCATCGAGAACTGAAAACAATGAGTATTGAGACAATTTTTCCCATAAGGAATATTGTAAATTTAACGAATTAGTTCCAGACCTCCAGAAAATTCACACTTGTTCCTGTAATAAGTAATAAGTTAACTGGTGGGCTTTGGCTGCTAGCATAGCTTCTAAGCTAACTGCAGCCTGTGTTCTAGAGCATTCAGTTTGTGGTTTCCTTTTGGTTGTCTCTTATAACTAACCTTTTTAGGACCCATGGAGACTTATTTGCCTTACAAATACAGTTCTGTAGATCTAACAATAAAGAAAAACATGATAAACACAGTGGAGATGTTCCCTGAGGGCTATTGTGAATCTGAATCAATGTATATTGATTGGTGAATCATGAAACAAACCTAAATGCCTGTGCAATTCTAATATCAAGTACGTTATCCCATTTAAGAGGAGAATACAGGCCCACACGCACACGTGTACACAGAGAGGAACAGTGCAGCAAAACTTAGAAAGAGGGAAAATTGTTGAGAGTAGAGATAATGAGAGAAAGATGTCTATGAGTTTATGCAAGTGTGCAGTGTACGGTCAGGTTTCCAAGGCCATGTTGTGTACGTGCGTGTTTTTCTATCTTCACGAGGACTGTATGTGCTCAAAGTAGCAATACCTGGAAAATGTAGGAATGAGGGGACATTTGGATGATCCTCACAAATCAACGTGAAATTACAATCTGTATTCTATTTATAGTAAGTAAAGAGCAAAAACAATTGGTTTAGGTTACTATAGGTGCTTTAGCACAAAAGGAACTTTTTCATGGTTCTTAGATCTGTGCCCTCTTTCTGAAGTGTAGGAACTACGATTGTAGTTCTTAGAACACCCTGTAAAGAGATGTGTTTTGCTCCTTCTTCAAGGTGTAATGTCTTTTCTCAGAGCACAGGAACCCTGAGTGTGTTAAGTATGCAGCGATTGGTCCAGACGTAAGAGTACAGCAGTTGGTCCACACAAAGTGACGCAAGTGTATAGTGACGCAAGAGCCTGTGCTGAGCTCAACTGTTATGTTATACAGTGGTACCTCGGTTCTCATAGTTAATTTGTTCCAGAAGGCTCATCGAAAACTGAACACAATGAGTATTTAGCACATTTTTCCCATAAGGAATATTATAAATTTAATTAATTAGTTCCAGACCTCCAGAAAATTCACACTTGTGCCTGTCATAAGTAATAAGTTAATATTTAAAATACTAATATACAGCTGACCAAAATCTTTATCACACATCTTATTTTATAATAAAATGAAGAAAAATATCATTTAGTGTGTTTAGTGAGTAATGGATTGACAGTGAAAAGTAAAAAAACACTTTATTGGTGAACTCTGCTCTAGCATAGCTAATTGCAGCCGATGCTTTCTTTCTGTTTATTTTCGGTTTCCTTTCGGTTGGCTCTTTTAAGTAACCACAGAGACTTATTTCCACTAGAAATATAGTACCATAGCTGTAAAATTAAGAAAAACATAAATAGCACGGAGCTTCTCTGAGGAAGGGCTGTTGGGAATCTGAATCACTGTGTACCGAAACGTGAATTGAGTTTCACCTGAAACGAGTCACACTGCTCGACTCATACAAATTTAATCAAGAACGCCGAGAACCAAGACAAATTTTTCTAGTCAAAATGCATCGAGAACCGATTTTGACGAGTTCTGCGGTGGTCGAGAACTGAGGTACCAGTACACTGGTAGCTGTATAAGCAACAGATATTTATGCGTAAAATGAAAAAATATACAGACAAATTGATCAGCAGTGAAGGAGATACAACATGATTTTGAGTTGTACAAGCAAAATTCACGCACCTTATGTGGCTTCTGTATCAGACGGCTTTCCTACTGGCAACCAAAACAGCCCTATATATTTAGTTCTCTGGGGAGCTCTGTAGGGGGTAGTTCCTCCCAATTTAGTCTCTAGAGTTTGGTGTGAAAATGGCTTATGATCTATGTAAGTGGGCTGGTTTGGAGTGGGGTTATGACAATATCTGTGAGTTGCGATATTTGACACTTTAAAGCTGTGGGGCCACTGTAGTGACTGGACTTTTTTCACTGAGGTTAAGGTTCATTAGTTCATTCATTTTCTTAACCGCTTAATCCTGATGAGGGTCGTGGGAAAGCTGGTGTCTAGCCAGCAGCACAGGGCACAAGACAGAAGCAACCCTAGACAGACCGCCAATCCATTGTAGGGCGCACACACACACTAAGGGCGATTTAAAGACCCCGATTAGCCTAACACGCATGTCTTTGGACTGTAGGAGAAAACCAAAGTACCCAGAGTAAATCAATGCAGACACGGGGATGACCCAGGCCACTCCACCTGGAACTGAACCAAGGAGCCTGAGCCACTGTGCCACCCTAAGGTTAAGGGTTGGACTAGAAAATTGATATTATGTTAATGGAAAGACAAGTGTCTGTGTGTGTGTGTGTGTGTGTGTGGTAAAAGTATAATAAGTCTAAGTAATAATAAATAATTCAAGCACAACTTTAAGAAACGAGTCAGGCGGGGTACCTCCTTTAAATGAAAGTTGAAGCATATGAAATTAGCAATCTTAAAGGATTGAATGCATTTACCCCATGGCAGATGAAGGGTAGAGGTCAAAAGGTCAAGGGTCTTTAAAAGGAGAAGCAGCCACAGCTGGACTCTCATCTCACAGCACTATTTATCACCATATCATCATCCTCTCTCTCCTCCTACCTCTTTTTCTCTCTCATTTCCTTTGCCAAACCCACAACAGAGTGTGGACTATGAGAAGATCTAGGAGATGTTTGCAAGGGGTGTGTATATGTATGTGTGTGTGTGTGTGTGTGTGTGTGTGTTTGTATGACTTACTTGGCTTGTCAATTCTGAGATCAATGTCTGTCTCACATCTTCTCATTACTGCCACCTGAATGGAAACATAGTGTCCTGAACACCCTATGACATCCTGTGCCAAAAGGCATCTTGCATCACAAATACACCTCCATTACTATTAGCCATCTTAAGAGCAGATGTATATAATAATGACATCATGTAGCTTTGAAGGCATGCTACAGCCTGCTTTGGAACAGGTTTAAGGCTGTTGCAGCAGTGCAAATAGTCAGTTCTTACCTCGGGTTAGACTTTCCTAGGCTTGTTCTTATTCTTGTTCTCATGACCTTTATTCACAACACACTACACTAAACATTGATTGTCTTATATACAATTTTGATTTAAGCTTAAATCTAATTTGACAGCAGCTCCCACGGACAGATTTTGTCTAGTGTTTGTGAGGCTTTTATGAAGATTAACATAAATAGAGTCCGGGATGATATAGTACCTCAGCCTGGAGCAATTAAGAGGTGCCATATATTTTAGGAGAGATGCATCAGTCCTATCTAAAGTTATTTACAAAGTTACAGAAATAGTCATTTATTTCTATAGCACATTATACAAAAGAGCATTGTCTCAAAGCAGCGTTACAATATATGACCACAGTCCAATCTGAGTAAGCCTAGGGCGGCAGTGCCAAAGAAAATCTAATTAAATGTAATGATGATGAAATCATGGGGGGACCAAGACACAAAAAGGGACCCAACCTCCTTAGGCAGTCTAAATCTTATATATAAGAAATAAAGTGCATTAGCTAAATAAAAAATATATAATAATTTAAATACACCGAAATATAATAATTATAAGAAAGAATATAATAAATACAATACAATATAAAATACACTCACTGACAGAAAACTGAAGGACCCAGATAGAAATGTCGGATTGCTGCAAAAGTCAGAATGCAGTTATGTCACTGGCAGATATGTAACTGATTACAGGTGTGGTCTGATTTAGACACTGGGTCTTGCCACAAGACAGCGTGAAAAAGCTTCCCTCGCTGCCCTATAAAAAGGCTCTCAGATCACTGACTGACATTCCTCTATGCCACATTTGCCCACAGCTGGGCCTTCAGATCCTCCACACTCAATATTTACCGAAGCTGGTGACCCAGCTGGTCCCATAAATGTTTGATTAGTGATAAATATGGCACCTGAGCAGGCCAAGGAAGTGTTGCAATATGGCAGTGACATTCCTGGGAAACTCTTGCTGTGTGGGCGAGCATTATCCTGCTGAGAAATGCCAGTTGGAAGCCTTGCCATGAGAGGCAACACATGCCGCAGGATGTCCTCCACATATCGCTGATTTGTTAGTGTCCCTTGTATCACTACTAGGGGTGACCGACTGTCGTATGTGATGGCTCCACAACAAAGGCAGGTCTGAAGCGCTCACCATGAGACCTCAATACTTGAACCCAACCATTGTCAGTTGCCAAACAGATCCATAGCAGTCCCGGTTTCTTGTTCACAACATCACTGCAAAGTAAGGTGATATTGGCTGGCTGTCAATGGCAGAACACATAATGGGCGCTGTGACAACAAATTTCCTTCTGCTAGGTGCCTGGATATGGTCCAGGCAGAGACAGGGGTGTGTATTCAAGGTGCCACCTGAGTCTGGATGGTGGACAACGAAACTGTGGGAGCTGCTCGTGCTTGTCGTTGGATCAAACGATTCTCTCGATTGGTGTCCTATCTAGGCTGTCTAGGGCCTGTTCGCCGTGTGTGTGCCCTCATGAAACCACTGCTTCCAACACCTCCTAACAGCTAGGTCAGAACAGCCTAGATAGCAGGCAATGTAAACAACCATTCTGCTTCTCTCAATCCAATTATGCGCCTCTTTCAAAGTCTGTCAGCTGGGCAAAATGTCTTCGAATACATCGTAGGGGCATGTCTAGCAGTCAACAATCTCTCACCAAGAGGTACACTACCCAAAAGAAGCCTCTTTATAGAGTACTGGGGGAGCACTTTTATGCCCTCTCGTGGGCATAAAGAACCAGTGTCTAATCAGGCCACACTTGTAACCATTTAAATATCTGCCTGAGACATAACTGTATACTGAGTTTTGCAGCAATTTGATATTTCTACTTTGCTTTTTTTTCTGTCAGCCAAGAGCAGAAAGCTGAGGCTGCAGATTCAAAACTGGGCAGTTGAAGACTGGATAAGTGTATCTTGATATGATTAATTTTTGCTAAGACACACAGATGGTAGGATCAGAAGCATAAATTCTTAAAGAACCGAACTTGCCTTTTGTCGCCAGTCCAACCTGCTGTAATTCTGTCGAGAATGTTTTCATGGTACACATCGGGATCATTAAAACCAAACAATCATTGCTTGAATCTTGAATGCCACAGTATATTTGATTATTGATGCAGTCCATGTGCATCCCTTCATGGCCACATTGCTTTCATGATTTTATCTGCTAGTGGCTACTTCCAATGTACCATGATTTAAAGCAAAAAACATCTCAGACTGGTTTAAATATAACACATCTTAGGGATGTGAGATTGGGAGTTTAGAATGGGAGTTTAGCTGCATGAAAGACCACCTGAAAAAAACTGTAGGATCTGAAGCACTGAAGTCGGGTAGAATCTCAAAAAGCTGTTTATATACAGTATATGTTCGTGTGTGTGTGTATATACATATATATACATATGTGTGTGTGTGTCTGTTCTCTGTTAGTAAAAGAGATAAGGCTAAACTTTGTTTACTCTACACACCATGAGGATAGATGAAAAAAAGTGGAAAAGTGGTGTGACGAACTGAGAAAGTTCAGAACTTTTGCTACTCTCCTTAGAAGTGGAAAGGTCACACCCAGAACACAATGTGCAATGTGAAAGGAGGTTAAAAAAGGATAACAGCAAGTGATCTGCAGAACTCTTTTGAACTTGCTAAACTAATCGTAATGCTTTCTAATCAAACAGAAAATAAAGTCATTTCCAAACTTGATGCAGAGAAAATAGACTTTAAGTTCACTTTAAGTTTGATTTTATTTATATAGCACTACTAACAATTGTCACAAAGCAGCTTTACAAAAAGACAAAACTGTAAACAGAGGCAGTGTTGCCATCTCTTTTCAGGGAAATGTAGCAATAGCATGCTCAAGACGTCCTCAGGTGATGTCATGTGCTAATTAGCATCTATAATAATTAATTAAAATCATTCTCATTTCAAAATGTTACATTTAGAGGGAAAGGAATTTATGTAGACAGGTTAAAGAAATAGATAACAGAACAGAACACAGCAGAACTTGATCAGACTAGATTAGAAAACTTTGTTTGTTTAACTTCACATCAGCATCTATGCCTAGTCACGACAGAGCAAGCTTACAGTGATATTAGTCGGGCACATTCATACTGGGCCAATTTAGAGCAACCAATTAAGCAAATTCATGCATGCCTTTGGAACGTGGGAGGAAACCCAGAGTAAACCCACATGGACATGGGGAGGACACGCAAACTCCATAAAGGTGGAGTCCAAGGTCGGGTTATTATACTTATTACTAATGTTATTAATCAACCCATGTTTTACTCTCTCTTGTATTAGGGACATAAGTTTTGTTAAATGTATACAGCACCAGTGTGAGCAGACTGAATGCTGAGCAACAGTTGGTGTACATCAGCATTACCGCTTAGGTGAATTACATGTGCTGGATCCACATACAGTGGGGCAAAAAAGTATTTAGTCAGCCACTGATTGTGCAAGTTCGCCTACTTAGAAAGATGAGAGAGGTCTGTAATTTTCATCATAGGTACACTTCAACTATGAGAGACAAAATGAGAAAAGAAAATCCAGGAAATCACATTGTAGGATTTTTAAAGACTTTAACTGTAAATCTTGGTGGAAAATAAGTATTTGGTCAATAACAAAAGTTTAACTCAATACTTTTTAACATAACTTTTGTTGGCAATGACAGAGGTCAAATGTTTCCTATAAGTCTTCCCCAGGTTTGCACACACTGTAGCTGGTATTTTGGCCCATTCCTCCATGCAGATCTCCTGGTCCGCCATGGTTGAGTTTGGAGTCTGACTGTTTGAGGCTGTGGACAGGTGTCTATTATAGAGATAACAAGGTCAAACAGGTGCCATTGATACAGGTAATGAGTCGAGTTAGAAGTTACAGGTCTGAGAGCCAGAAATTTTGCTTGTTTGTGGGTGACCACATACTTGTTTTCCACCATGATTTATAACTAAATTCTTTAAAAATCCTACAATGTGATTTCCTGGATTTTTTTTCTCATTTTGTCTCTCATAGTTGAAGTGTAGCTATGATGAAAATTACAGACCTCTCTCATCAATCTAAGTAGGAGAACTTGCACAAACAGTGGCTGACTAAATACTTTTTTGCTCCACTGTATGACATATGCTCACGTATCCATAACTCCTTTAATGTGAATGACTCTCTCAACTAGCAGCCTCAAAGAAAGTAATGCAGGGCAGTTGTTAGAGGTCGCTAAAGGTGTCTAAACGTCACCAAATATTTCTTGACATCTGTCTTAAAGAAACTGAGATCAGCCAGCCTCAAATGAAGAACTCGGCCTCTTTCAGGTGAGGCCGGACAATGGGATGAAGTTAATCCACTTAAGAGTTTTGTTTAGCTTGAATATAAACAAATCGCACAGTAATTGTGTATCAGATACACAGTATAACATGTTGTAAATGAAAGACTGGAGTAAAATAAATCAGGTTTAGTTCAACTGTCATAGTTTTATGCACAGTTCCAGATTTGGGAGTTGGAAACCTCTGTGGTATATTTTATGCTTTAATACGCGAGTACAGTTATAAAGTCATCAGTAAAAGTCAGTATACTCAAACAGCTCTGCATGCACACATATGCCTTTGACTAATGCAGAAGAATAAAGTTAGGACCTGCATATTCTGCAGTGGAGTTTTGCTTGATAAACCACATGATACCTTTGTTTCACAATAACATCGTAGTTTCAGTTATTCTGTTGGAGAGAGACAGAATGTGTGATAACGAAGGGAGTAAAAGCACTGGCTGTGTTGCTCTGCAGGCTGAACCTCGAGCAGTTATGAGAAAATCAATTTAACTTAGGGCCACGCATGACAGCAGCATCTGGCAACGTGAAATGGGAGACGGCACCAGAGGCCAGCTGCAAGGGCACACATGCCTTTCATCTCAACGTACATGTGTGTGAGAGAAAAGGAGAGCGAGAGAGAGCAGGAAAAGTGGCAACGAGAGAAATAAAATGTAGGGAATGTGTGGAAAAGCTTGTGTTTTATCTTCAGCACGTAAACACAAGAAGGTTTTCCTTGACAAGCTCTGTTGTTGCTTCTCTGTTCACACGTGCCGCACACACACGTTGAATCTTTAACCGTTCTCATGTGTTTCCCATATATCTAACTGCAGATCTGCAGATATGGTGAAAGACACGAAACAGAAGAAAGAGCACTGAGACGGTCACACATTTTCATAGCAAGATCTGTGTAATACTGAAATGCTGGTTTTTAAGCAGTTGCACGAGGAATTCTTACTTCTGTTATTAGTGTTGCTGTGTGTAAGCCCCTCAAACAGAGACTAAGTCACTCAGAGACCTGAGGCCCAGTGTAGGTGGGTACATCACCCTGACAAGAAGTGTAAAGAACACACACAGGAAACCACATTGTTGTATTCGCACCGCTCTTTTTCACTGTCTCTCTGCTGCAGACACCAGCATTTTTTGTTTGGAACAATGTCTGCCCTGTTGTTACACTCCATTAGAATCGCCCGTACGGCGTTCAGACTTGCACCACGTTAACGCTCTGTACATGTACATGTTTGAAGCTGAGCGTGCAGTTTAGGCCTAATAACAGAGTTTCGCCTCTTTTCTTCTTCCTTTGCTCCATCATGTCCTCTTGTCCTCGTCACCTCCTTCTTTGTAATCTTCTCAGCCACCTGTTGCTTCGGCAGGCATTTCTGACTCTTTGTTGTGAGAGACACTCACCTGCACTTAGAAGTTCCTTAATCTGTTGCTTGCCAAGACAATAGTCTGGTTTATTTGTTGAAGATAAGCATTACTTAGAGTTTAGACTAAATCCATTTCAAGAGCTGGGCTCAAGTGTTGGCTTTCACTGGATTCTCAGGACCTGATGTCAACTTCACAGGTGTAAAGTGTGCAAACTGACTGGATCTGGAGACTGGCTGAGCTCAAACGATGATCTCTATTTTGCAGAGATTGCAGTCTTATATGGGCCATTCTGTGTAGTTAGTTCAAACTGCAGACCCACAGTAAAATACAATTAAAAACAATTAAGCATTCAGACCTGAGTAACGATTTGTGAAAGAGATTGTTCACTGAAGTGGTCATTGACCAGACAATAGCATAGTCACACAGTCTTTTTATGCTGCTGTATAATTAATATAAGGGGTATTTTAACAAGAAAACTGCACAAACGATACATAAATGCGTCAGATACCGCTGTAAACATGAGAGATTGAATAAACTGATAATTTTGTTTGACGGAAGAGAAAATGCATTGATAGAAAGTGTTACAAACAACACAGAAGATCAGCCAGATGAAACAGAAACTCAACAAGTGAATGTGAGCCAGTTTATATAGTTATAGGTTAGAGAGAATATACAGGTAGTGGGGGCATAAACAAAGGAGTACTACTTACAGTAGTTAACTTTACTCTGCTTTAAAAAAATCTTTGGTAGGTATTGCTGCATGACCCACCTTCTCTTAAGATTCAGTTAATGGACAGATGTCCTGATATTTTCCTTTAGAATTTGCTGATACAATTCAGAATTCATTGTTCCATCAATGATGGCAAGCCGTCCTGGCCCAGATGCAACAAAACAAGCCCAAACCATGATACTACCACCACCATGTGTCACAGATGGGATAAGGTTCTTATGCTGGAATGTAGTGTTTTCCTTTTCCTTTCTCCAAACATAACGCTTTTCTTTTAAACCAGAAAGTTCTATTTTGGTCTCATCCGTCCACAAAACACTCTTCCAATAGCCTTCTGGCTTGTCCATGTGATCTTAAGCAAACTGCAGACAAGCAGCAATGTTCTTTTTGGAGAGCAGTGGCTTTCTCCTTGCAACCCTGCCATGGATCATTGCTGTTCAGTGTTCTTCTGATGGTGGACTCATGAACATTATCGTTAGCCAATGTGAGAGAGTCCTTCAGTTGCTTAGAAGTTACTCTGCAGTGCTTTGTGACCTCACCAACTATGTTACTAGCGTAACAATGGTCTTTAATTTAATCCATTTGTACACAATCTGTCTGACTGTGGATTGGTGGAGTTCAAACTCTTTAGAGATGGTTTTGTAATCTTTTCCTGCCTGATGAGCATCAACAACTCTTCTTCTGAGGTCCTCAGAAATCTCCTTTCTTTGTGCCATGATACACTTCCACAAATGTGTTGTGAAGAGCAAACTTTGATAGATCCCTGTTCTTTAAATAAAACAGGGTGCCCACTCACACCTGATTGTTATCCTATTGATTAAAAACACCTGACTCTAATTTCATCTTCAAATTAACTGCTAATCCTAGAGGTTCACTCACTAATATGTAATATTGGGGATCCTTTTCCTGAATAAATAAATGACCAAGTATAGTATTTTTGTCTCATTTGTTTAACTGGGTTCTCTAATATCTGGTGATGTTTTTGGTCATATTTATGCAGAAATACAGGAAATTCTAAAGGGTTGACAAACTTTCAAGCACCACTGTAAGTGCAAAATCAGTATTAATTTACAGTTTTTTTCAATTAAATAAATACACTAACTGATCACTTTATTAGGTACACCTTTGTTTTTCTACTCATTCTCCATCTTAGCAGTTCCATTTACCATATAGATGCACTTCGCTCTACATACTTCGTTATTCCCCTTTTACTGTGTTCTCTAATGGTCAGGACCAACACTGATCAGGCACAACAAAGTTGTTTGGATTGTACGTTGTAAAACTGTTTCAATTGTAAGTTGCTTTGCATAAGAATGTCTGCTAAATGACTAAATGTAAATGTACAGTAGCTCGGCAGAGTCAGGATTTAGAGATTACAGCATTCTGATTAGTAGCCCAGGCCCTTACTGTGCCATCACTATCATATTGTTCTATATTTAATCCAAACATTTTTAAAAAAGAGGAGTTTCTTTTACTTTTTACTTAAGGATGCAAGCATATAGAATATTTGTTCAATATATACCTTATTTATACTGATAGACTAATTCTAGAAATTAATACAATGTACTATTCTATACTTATTTCTGATGCTTGTGTGTTATTTTGTGGGAATATGACAGATTTAATGACACTGGTATAATGGCACTTTATACTCACTGGTTCCAAAAGCAGAGCAAACACCATCACAGCTGCTAGGCACATCTAGTACCATAAATTCAAACCCAAGGTTTG
>JAJAGP010006055.1:0-25560 GCA_025084515.1 Ancistrus triradiatus | reverse complement strand
TCATTTATTCATAATAAATTAGGGAAATTTTGGTGTTGCAACAGCAATACACATAAATGACAGACATTTATGACACACACTTCAAAGTAAAATAAGAACACACAGCAGAACACAAAAAATATGACCCAAAAAATGACCTAAAACAGCATCAGATTGTCATAGAAGTCCAAAAAGTTAAGAAAACCCAGTTAAACAAATGAGAAATAATATTATATTTGACCAAATGACCAAATATAATATTTTTGTCTCATTTGTTTAACTGGGTTCTATTTATCTACTTTTATGACTTGTGTGAAAATCGGATGATGTTTTAGGTCATATTTATGCAGAAATATAAAAAATTTTAAAGGGTTCACAAATTTTCAAGCACCACTGTATGTCTCAGACAGATATGTAAATGATTACAATTGTGGTCTGATTAGACACGTAAAAGTGAGGGCATAAGAGTGCCTCCCCCGCTGTATATGAAAAGGCTCTTGGAGGCTACTTTTTGGGTAGTGTATCTCTTGGTGAGAGATCATTGCTAGACATGCCTCTATGGTGCACTCAAAGACGTTTTGCCTAGTTGACAAACTTTGAAAGGGGGTGTATCATTGGACTGAGACAAGCAGGATGGTCATTATTATGAATTGCCAGCCATCTAGGATATTCTGATCTAGCCATTAGTGGGTGTTCCATGAGGGCAAGCACACATGGCAAACAGGCTCCAGATGGCCCAGACAGACCACCAGAAGTCAGGGTCATTTGATCTACCAACAAGCAGCTCCCACAGTTTAATTGTCTACCATCCAGACACAGGTAGCACCTTCACTACACATCCCTGTCTCTACCCGAACCATTTCCAGGCTTATGGAGAAGGAAATTTGTTGTCACAGTGCCCTTTACCTGCCCTGCCATTGACAGCCAGCCACCATCACCTTTGTTTTCAGTTGTGTCGTGAACTAGAAACCTGGACTGCAATGGACTTGGACTATATTGTTTTAGTGGCGAATACAGGTTCTGTTTGGGATCTGTGCATGTCTAGAAGTCAACGATCTCTTACCAAGAAGTACACTACCCAAAAGTAGCTTCTTTAGCCTTTTTATAGAGCACCGGAGGGAAGTACTTTCACACCCTCTTGTGGCAAGCCCACTAATCAGACCAAACCTGTAATCTTTACGTCTGCCTGCGACATAACTGCATGCCGAGTTTTGCAACAATCCGACATTTCTGTCATTTTTTTTCAATGAGTGTACAATAGAATTGTACAGTGTAGTTTAGTGGTGAAAATATGCAAGGTGCTTTACTTTCATATGTGCATATGGACACACATTAAATATGTATGTATGGGCAAATGTGAATATGAGGTAGTAAAAAGCTCCACATGTGGGATTGTGGCTAAAACGTTGCCACATCAGATAACGACACGTGTGGTCAATAACAAGCAGTGCAATGCCATTAACCATGTAGCAGCTTCCGGTGCTGTCAAAGTGGACTATAGCGGTTAGTATATACAGTGGGGCAAAAAAGCATTTAGTCAGTCACTGATTGTGCAAGTTCTCCTACTTAGAAAGATGAGAGAGGTCTGTAATTTTCGTCATAGTTACACTTCAACTATGAGAGACAAAATGAGGAAAAAAAATCCAGGAAATCACATTGTAGAATTTTTAAAGAATTGAATTGTAAATTATGGCGGAAAATAAGTATTTGGTCAATAAATTTGGTTCAACTCAATACTTTGTAACATAACCTTTGTTAGCAATGACAGAGGTCAAACGTTTGCTGTAAGTCTTCACCAGGTTGGCACACAATGTAGCTGGTATTTTGGCCCATTCCTCCATGCAGATCTCCTCTAGAGCAGTGATGTTTTGGATCAACATGGACTTTCAACTCCCTCCACATATTTTCTATGGGGCTGAGGTCTGGAGACTGGCTAGGCCACTCCAGCAGCTTGAAATGCTTTTTACGAAGCCACTCCTTCGTTGCTCGAGTGGTGTGTTTGGGATCATTTTCATGCTGGAAGACCCAGCCATGTTCCGTCTTCAGTGCACTCACTGATGGAAGGAGGTTTTGGCTTAAAATCTCATAATACATGTCCCCGTTCATTCTTCCCTCAACACGGATCAGTCGTCCTGTCCCCTCTGCAGAAAAACAGCCCCAAAGCATGAGGTTTCCACCTCCATGCTTTACAGTAGGTATGGTGCAACTCAGAATTCTCCTGCCTCCAAACACGGCGAGTTGAGTTTTTACCAAAAAGTTCTATTTTAGTTTCATCTGACCACATGATATTCTCCCAATCTTCTTCTGGGTCATCCATATGCTCTCTGGCAAACTTCAGACAGGCCTGGACATGTACTGATGGTAGCCTTTTTACTTTGGTCCCAGCTCTCTGCAAGTCATTCATTAGGTCCCTCCATGTAGTTCTGGGATTTTTGCTCACTGTTCTCATAATCACTTTGACCCCACGGGATGAGATCTTGCATGGAGACCCAGATTGAGGGAGATAATCAGTGGTCTTGTATGTTTTACAATTGCTCCCACAGTAGATTTATTCACACCAACCTGCTTGCCTATTGTAGATTCACTCTCCCCAGCCTGGTGCAGGTCTACAATTTTCTTCCTGGTGTCCTTCGACAGTTCTTTGGTCTTGGCCATGGTTGAGTTTTGTAGTCTGACTGTTTGAGGCTGTGGACAGGTTTCTGTTATACAGATAACGAGGTCAAACGGGTGCCATTAATACAGGTAACGAGTGGAGGACAGAAGAGCTTCTTAAAGAGGAAGTTACAGGTCTGTGAGGGTTAGAAATCTTGCTTGCTTGTGGGTGACCAAATACTATTTTTCCACCATGATTTACAATACAATTCTTTAAAAATCCTACAATGTGATTTCCTGGATTTTTTTCTCATTTTGTCTCTCATTGTTGAAGTGTACCTATGATGACAATTACAGACCTCTCTCATCTTTCTAGGTCGGAGAACTTGCACAATCAGTGACTGACTAAATACTTTTTTGCCCCACTGTATTATACATTGTATAATGAAATGAATCATGCAGTAATAGGCATATATGAATAATTAGGTTGAAATGCACTGACATTGCACAAGGAGCGTGTTATGGGATGTTCAGAGTGCCCAGGAGTCAGTGGAGGTGGCTGTAATATGTAAGGATGAAGTTCCTGATGTCTGGTTAAGGAGGTTTATTTCTCTGGAGAACAAACTGTTCCTTAGTCAGGCAGTACGGGCACTAATGCACCCGTAGCAACGCAATCTGGGCACGGTTGATGACCCGCTTCAGGATGAGTCACGCTGCGGAGGTGCAGCTGGTGTATAGGGTTGAAATGCAAAAGATAATGCTTTTAATTCTCCAAAATATATTATATATTATATAATTTCTTTTTTTTTTCTTTTTAAAGTTGGTGTCCTATAGGATTTCTGTCTGGTATATTGATGAATCAATGTTATTTCTGTCTTTTACTTTTAAATCCACATTCTACCATTTCTCTCACATACACCCCAACATACTTCATGACCTGACATTGAAAGGAGATGGAAAGAAATCCAAAAATGTGTTATATTTTTCAAAACACCTGTCTGAGCATAAGGCTACATTTCTTTTTAAAGCTGGTAGACCTCAATGCCATCAAACCAGCATGGATACGAGGCAGTAAAACTATCTATAGCACTGTTTCACATTTGACAATATGTGAATTATTAAACAGCCTTAGCAAGAACATGAACATACACCAAGCTGCAAAAAACTGCAGAAACTAAAGCACCCCACAGAACTGAATCAATTCAGTACAGTCCCAAGAGAAAATAAAACACCATGGGTTTAAAACACATATTCCAGCAAACACACCCAATCAAAATTATTTTCAAAATGCTTCAAGCAAACAAACTTTAATTTTCTACAACACATATGCTGTTTATAATATTGAGTGGCACACTTGAAGGATTTGGAGGACCTGGGTTGTGTTAGAAAGCTAAATCCCCTCAACTTTAAGCACTGCATCTGTTACACTACTGTAATTAAGTCAGTAAAGTTACGATGATATAAATACTTATACAATTAACAACTACAATTTAAATAACAAACAGAGATGCTCTGCAGTCTTCTTTGTATACCTATGGCTATATAATTATGTTTGTTAAAATATTTAGAAAATAAGTTTCTTGTTGAAGGGAGATTAAGGGAGGTTGAAGGGAGATTAATTCTCAAATGGATTTCTCACTGCAGGGCTTCCACAGAATTTACAAAGACTTTTCCATAACCTATTAATTTATTGGTGCTTTTGAAAATGCCGTGTTTACATATTTAGTGCAAAGGCATAACTGTAGGATGGTGCCTGGACTGCAGCCCTCTTCTAGATTTACCTGTACAGCATTTTGAACTGAGAAGTAATTAAACAAATTAATTATGATAATAATGAAAATGAGACCTATCACTTAAAATGCTGTTTCATGATTGCACCATTTACAGAGGATGTTTATTTAGTAATTGGGTAAATACTCGTTGAGAAAACATATATTGAGCAATATATTGGCCAGTCTTGGACAGTTCCACAAACACTCTAATACTTGTAATAAGCTACAGTTCATGCCACTGTACAGTTAGTGTTTAGGTTGTTTGGTGCATTCCATGTGTGTGTCATGTTTATATGCCACTGTGATGACCAAATGTCCTCAGAAAGTTACAAATATCTGACACATTTTACCTTTTGGAGATGTTTTGCTGGTCTCCACATGGAAATATTTGCAAATAGTTCCTTTAGGTTACTGAAGTTAAGGATAGGATTAGGTGTTGCATTAATTAGCTACACTGCTATTATGTCAATGTGTCTGCCCTCCTTTACATTCAGCTATCAGCCCCCTTAAGTAAAACATATTCCCATGCACTGTATCTGCAACGGTATTGGAGCTGTTCATTGTCCCTCCACCAAATATATTTTTCTAAGCCAAGTCTTGTATGTAATGTAAATGCAGTGGTACCTCAGTTCTCATTATTAAGTGATTACTGGTTGAGAATCGAAAACAATGCGTGCTGAGCAAGTTTAGAACCTGTTGTAACGAATCACTCAGACGGGGAATAGGAATCAGGTGCATGTTTATTGGAAAATAACAATAATTGTAGTCAGTAAGGAAGTCCAATGTCAAAGGCTAGTAATCCACAATATCAAGCATCTAAATCCAAAGGACCACGCAAAAACCAAATCCAAATTAGCACAGTCGTAAGGTCATACACATGAATAGCAAACTAGGAGTATATAAACTCATCGTAAATGCCGTAAAACACAAACGAGACCTTGCAACAAGTGTCTCTAACCTCCGTGTTAAATACTCTTTAACATGCCCACTAAAGCGCAAATGGCGGCCATTTAAAACTCAAAGACAGAGCCCTCTGGTGGTGCATAGGAGAATCCACAGCCGGTGTGACACCTGCGTTTAGTCAAATTATTTTACACACAAGATTGCAATTCTCAAAATTAGCTTTACACCTGATACATTACAATGCAGGTATCCTGTATTTGTACCAGTACAAAGAGAGAAAGGTCCCTTATTGTTACGTGGGGTTCAAGGGAGATGCAGACGAATGCAGGGTTCCAGTTCAAAACATTAAACAGTTTATTAACAAACACAAGAGTCTCCAGAAGGCAGACAAGCCACGATGATAATAACCATACTAATAATGATAACAAATAATGACCATAATAATAATAATAATAATAATAATGCACAACCAAGGAAAGACCCAGCGAACAGAAACACGAGGAACAGAGGAAAAACTAATGCCGACTGCGAAGGAACAGATATTGCCGTCCGCAGGGAGTTACCGTGAGCCGCAGAGGCTAACATAAAGGCCGCAATGCTAACGGAAGCTAGCAAAGGGGTAGCATGAAGCAACGGGGTGAACATGAAGCTAGCAGAGCAATGGAAGCGACCCGATGGGAGCGGGGAGTAACCGAAGCTAATGGAAGGCTTCAGGAGCCAGCAGTAAGCAACCGGATAGAATGGAACACTACCGAGGGTAACAAGGAGCCACCGTAACTAGCGGTAAGAAACCAGAGGAAGCGGAGAGCTACCAAAGCCAACGGAAAGCAAAAGGAACTAGCGATAAGCAACCAGATAGGGCGGAGCGCTACCGAGGGTAAGAGGAGCCACTGTAGCTAGCGGTAAGAAACCAGAGGAAACGTAGCGCTACCAAAGCTAACAGAAGGCTATCAGAAGCTACAAAAGTTTGCAGAAAGGCTAACAAGAGCTAGGGAGGTAGCGTAGGGCCATGGAGGGCTACAGAGGCTACCGAGGTTAGCGGAAGCCTAAGGAAACTAAGGAGGTTAGCGGGAAGGCTAATGAGAAGCAAGAGGGGTTAGAAAAGTTAACGGTAGGGAACCGGAGGGAGTGGAGAGCTAGCAGAAAGGTGATCACCATACATTACAGAAACCGTGGACCAAAACAACATAGGGTGCAGTCGCAGCCGCGAATAGGTGAGCCTGGTAGATGCTGCCGCACCAAGGGCAGGGCAGCTAAGACCGCAAACTTGGAAGTCCGAAAGCTGATGGAACCGCAACAAAAGGTAACCCAGCAGGTGAAGCCGCAACACAAAAACCCCAGCAGTATCCAAAAGGAAACATCCACTATGTTGAAAACTGTATAACAGAGTCAATGCTCCCATGCCAGCGTTTGAGAGAGCAGGGCTAAAAAAAGATTACTAAACAGCTATAAGTGGTTAGCGAGCAACAGTACTCAAGCCTAATCAGTCCCAGCTGAGTCTGTGGCCATGTTGTTTCCGGAGGGGATTGTGGGTAATGTAGTCCCAATCGACCACAGACGTGAAATCCCCACTCGGGCCGCAGAACATAACACTTATTGCATAGTAATCCCTTAGGTGGCACATTGTACATATACTCTCTAGGCTTTCAGAAAGCTTCATTGTGTGTGAATGAGGTTTTCAGTAAAGAAAAATCATATATTTTAATTAAATTTTTTGTTTTGTGTTTTGTGTTAGATTATTAAGTTGACATAGTGGGTCTAAGTAAAAATAATAATTTATCCCGCAAGGATGTGCTGAAAAGAAAAGCAATATCAGACAGCTGCATAGTAATATTTTGTCAGATTTTTTTAAGCATACAAAATGGCTAAAAAGTCCCAGGACTAAGATTGAATCACTAAAAGGAGCTCATTTAAAATAAACAATCTTCTGTAGATGCTGATAATGAATCAGTTTGAATATATTGTGTGGCAGTTATTAATTTTGCACATTTTAACACACTATGTTTGTAAATTAGAGCTTCAGTGTGCTTTTCTTTTCTATACTGTTAACAGTCTGCTTTAGTTGCAGAGTTATTTCAAAATGTTCATGCTATTTATTTTAGGCTTGTTATCTTGCCATGCTAGCTCCTGTTAACATGGAGTTTTAAACCAGCTAATGTGTCCTTAAGACAGTTGCTTCCTAATGTACAATCTCTCTGATTCAGAATATTAATGAGAGGTCTTTGCAGGTATAATAGCTCTTTATTTTGTCTTTCTGGAACTTTTCCTCTATGGCTGTGCACAGCTTGGAAACATTGCATGCAAGTGAGAGTGCAACAGCTCAGCAACCTGCCCTGAGGCACCCCCTGGACTACCTCCAGGTCTGTAAACTAGACACTTTCAATGTGGATCATGTGGATCATGAATTTGGGCAAATTGTTTTGTGATGGGGTTGAGTAAGGGTGCAGTCCAGTGAAGTCTTCCACACCAAACATTGCAAAACCTTTCTATTGGAGGTTGATTTCTGCAGAGGACATACTGAAACAGGAAAATGTTAAACAAATTTGGAAGCACAAACAAGAAGAATGACAGCATATATGCAGCATTAATTTTCCTTTCAGTGACAACAGCCCATTATTCCTTCTCAACCAAAATGTATAGTTCAGTATAGTAGCCAATACACTATAGCAGCAAAGCCTAGTGTTCTGCTGGCCTCAACCAAACACAAATGCATCTGTCAGAATGCCAAATGTTAAAGTATGATTCACCAGATACAATGTACATTCAGAGAGCCAAAGTCAAGTGATGATCTGATATAGGTCACTTTAGCCAACATTGGCCATCATGCATGGTGATCTCAGACTTGGTGGTAAAAGTCAAAGTTTTGCACTTTCAGAACTTTTACAGCGAAGTGTTGTCTCAAAGCAGCTTTTCAACTCTCTAGGCCCACAGCCCCTAATGAGTAAGCCAACAGCGACAGTGACAAAAAAGGAAAAACTTCTGAAATGTGATGAGGAACAAGACTCTAAATGTTTTGTGTAAAAGTGTTACATGTTAAGTTTGTGTGTAGTATGTGTTGTGTGTGATCGTGTGTATGCATATGTATCAGAAGATGTCACAACAGGCCTGAGTGATCTGTGGTGACACCACCGACCAAGATCAATGTATTTTTATAGTTGAATTTTTATTTTTAAATTTAAAGCTATGAAAAATGAGAAGTCGCACTGACTCCAAATAACACATCAAACAGGGCAATTATCTAAGCGTGAACCATGAACCGTGTCTGTACATTAAGGGGTTCAGGCTGTATTAATCGCAAAATTGTGTGGACAAACAATATAAAAATATAATAATATAAAAATATAAACAATATAATAAGAAATGTAGAAATAAATATATAAAGAATAATAAGAAGAAATATATATATATATATATATATTTATATATATATAAAATAAAAGACAATATAATAAATAAAAGACAATAAAATATAGACTGTACTAAAACTGTAGAATGTGATACAATAGTACATATCAATAAACTAATCAATGCAATATAATAAAGTATAATAACAATATGAGTGAGTCTCTTCGTATTATGTAACAGGTAACAGTGTCCTCCAGCAGGTAACATTTTTGGTGGCATGGTATCCTCAGTCAACAGGAGGACATGAGGGTGAGTTAGGTTCCTCTGATGTGGTCTAGGGAGAGGTATGAGGGCTGAAACTGGTGCCAGAAAAACATCTTGTAGTAAGACCAAAACTGGTGCCAGCTTACAGTGATTACACACATTCTAGGGTGACTTGGCCATGGAAAACCACTTCTAAGTTTGGAATTAGGTAGTGAGTGACCACTCGACACTCCAGTTTGATGAACTTGTGTGGCCCACCAATTCATTCTTAGCTGTATTCTCTCATAGACTTTTGCATGTCAAAAAAATAGAACATTACTGGGGCATCTCTGTCAGGCTGTATTGTGTGTTACCAGCAAGTGTAAGTGATTTAAATATGATACAAAACACTTATAATGTAGAATGTCACCTTGGTCTCATATTACTGCATTATTACTGCCTTAGTTTTATTACATGAGCATGAACAAGGTGCCAAAATTAGCCATTAAATTGTTACGAAGGATACACTGATGAACTTAATGAATGACCTTGCAGACCATAGTAGTACAGGCTTTCAGTAATGAAATAACAGCACTGAACAGATAAAGCACTACTATGAAGAAAACAATATATAAGTATGTTATGGTAGTACCACTGCGAAAACTGAAAGGTCAAGTTAAGGCTAACACAAATATACAATCAATAGATGACACAAAAAATGAGAACCACTAACAGAGATCAAAAGTCCATGCATAGTACCTTATACATGAAACATTGCATCATGGTTGTGACTGGCTGCCAGACTTGCTTCTATTGCAGATGTGCCTGCAGGCACCACTAGCAGAATTCACCTTCTCATTAAATGAAAAACAAACCACCCCATGCAAGAGAGAAACTAAGATATCAAATTAGTTCCCTTTCATCACAGAGAAAGTGCAGATTTTTCATAACTCCATTAATGAACAGAGTTTGACTAGAGAGGACGCAACTCTTTGCTGTAATGTGATAGAATTGCTGAAGAACCTAAAGACAGTTCATTATCCATCTTTTAGTGAAACACATTTATAAATAATACATATATCCTTCTAGTTTATATTCAGCAGGAAAGTATTTTTAAATAAAAATGTCAAGCATGGTAATTGACAGTTCCTAAAGCTTTAGTAATTCCTACACCATAATCAATACAGTACAGTGGTGTGAAAAAGTGTTTGCCCCCTTCCTGATTTGCTATTTTTTGTCTGTCACACTTAAGTGCTTCGGAACATGAAACCAATTTAAATATTATTCGAAGACAACAAAACACGAAATGCAGCTGGTGTTTATTGTTAAGAGAGAAAAAAAGTGAAAAAGTGATTGCCCCCCTTGTTTAAACATAACAATAGTTTATCACACCTGAGTTCACTGCCTCTAACCACACCCAGGTGTGATTATTGCCACACCTGTTCTCAATCAGAACATCACTTAAATAGGACCTGCCTGACAAAGTGAAGTACACCAAAAGATCCTTAAAAGCTACAAATCATGCCGAGATCCAAAGAAATTCAGGAACAATTGAGTAAGAAAGTAATTGAGATCTATCAGTTTGGCCAAAGGGTTTAGAAAGCCCATTTCAAAACCACAGTGAGAGCCATTATCCACAAATGGCGAAGACATGGAACAGTGGGTGAACCTTACCAGGAGTGGCCGGTCCAACCAAAAAATTACCCCAAGAGCGCAGCGGCGACTCATCCAAGAGGTCACAAAAGACCCCACAACAACATCCAAGAACTGCAGGCCTCCACTTGCCTCAAATTAAAGGTCAGTGTTCATGCCTCCACTAATTAGAAAAAGTGGGGGGGCGACTGGTCAAAAATGGCCTGCATGGCAGTGTTCCAAGACGAAAACCAACTGCTGAGCAAAAAAGAACATTTAAAGCTCATCTCAATTTTTTTCCAGAACACATTTTTGATGATCCCCAAGACTTTTTGGGAAAACATTCTGTGGACTGAACTGACAATACAAAGTCCAAGTCAAGTCAGTCCGATCTATTTTATATAGCGCTTTTTTACAAGGGAGCAACGTCTCCAAAGCAACTTTACAAGTTTAGATTATCTCCTAATATCTACATCCAATCCCAAATTGAGCAAGGCCTAGGGAGACAGTGGCAAGAAAAACTCCCTAAGTGGTTTTATGAGTAAGAACCTTGGGAGGACCAAGACTCAAAAAGGGACCCAAACCTCCTGGGCGGCATAGATGATAAATCTAAGAACGAAACTAAAGGTCATGGAGTCATAGTTTTCAAATAAAATGTGAAATATGCACATCGGCATTAAGTGGCCCGGGTATGATGAGGCTGGAGCTGATGACGGAAGCAGCTTGAGTGAAGCCGCAGCGGATGAACATCATGTGTGGGGCTGGAACTGGTACAGGAACACAAAAGTTGAACTCTTTGGAAGGTGTGTGTTTCATTACATCTGGCGTAAAAGTAACACAGCATTTCAGAAAAAGAACAGCAGTAGAATATGGTGGTGGTAGTATGACGGTCTGGGGCTGTTTTGCTGCTTCCGGACCTGGAAGACTTGCTGTAATAAATGGAACTATGAATTCTGCTGTCTACCAAAAATCCTGAAGGAGAATGTCCGGCCACCTGTTCGTGACCTCAAACTGAAACGAACTTGGGTTCTGCAGCAGGACAATGATCCCAAACACACCAGCAAGTCCACCTCTGAATGGCTGAAGAAAAACAAAATGAAGACTTTGGAGTGGCCTAGTTAAACTCCTGACCTGAATACTATTGAGATGCTGTGGCATGACCTTAAAAAGGCCGTTCATGCTCGAAAACTCTTAAATGCATCTGAATTACAACAACTCTGCAAAGATGTGTGGCCAAAATTCCACCACAATGCTGTAAAAGACAAGCTATCGCAAACGCTTGGTTGCAGTTGTTGCTGCTAAGGGTGGCCCAACCAGTTATTAGGTTTAGGGGGCAATAACGTTTTCCACACAGGGCCATGTAGGTTTGGATTTTTTTTCTCCCTTAATAATAAACACCTTCATTTAAAAACTGCATTTTGTGTTTACTTGTGTTGTCTTTAACTAATATTTAAATTGGTTTGATGTTCCAAAACCCTTAAGTGTGACAAACATGCAAAAAAATAGGAAATCAGGAAGGGGGCAAACACTTTTTCACACCACTGATATGTTTCCTCCGGTTTCTCCTTTGCAGTCTTTCTTCTAAAGCTGTTCATTACATATTGAGAAAGAAAATGGGTTCCAGTGAAAGCTTTTGGGAGTTTTTCTTAATTACAAAGTGATTTCACATTAACCATGATCTTTAATGATGTTGCCACATGTGATAATCTACTTAACTCATGGTGAAATTACGACTAAATGTTTCACGTTGTGTGAAGTCTTGATTTACATGTCTATTCTAATATTGAGCTGCTCATCACCACATCCCCAATATTCCTTGCTCAACTTTCTGTTGTTGTTCTATATACAGGACCAACACAGGGACCAATTAAGTGCAATAATTCTGCAAGCTCATAATTCATGTTCTGTTTAGTTAAACTATATTTGTTCTCTAAATCAAATTTGTGTACACTTCACTGTGAAAATGGGTCTCCTTCATTAGCTGAAGAAAATACACAAGTAAACAACATTTATACACACTCATGTTCAAGTCCTGGCTTCTAGTCAGTGTTCCAATATTTCCCAGTGGTACTGGATCTGTTTCAAGAGCCCAACAAAGATAGCTTGGCAGTTCTTGTACTAGAACCCTCAAACTTATGGCTAATAGTTCAGTACCTTAACCATTGACCCAACACTGACATCATTAAAACGTCCCAGTCTCTTCCCACATTTTCAACAGAGTTCTCTAGAAGCTGTCTATATGGCATATTAGCATGTCCACATTGACACCACTGCAGCCATCCACATGTGCAATGCTACCTCTGGTGACCTGCAAGTTCCAAATGCAGGTTTCAAGCACAAAGATGAAGGTCAGTGGGACTCTTCAAACTTTATTGTAACCATTGAACACACTGACCAATCCAGCTGCACTCATGATACCATTCCAGTTTCAGTGCAAATAATGTAAAACTTGACAAAGACAAAATGAAAAAGATTTCCATTATTCCTCCTCCACCAAACAGTTAAAACTATGAATGGGCAGGTACTGTTGTCCTGGAATCCCTGATTCATCTATTTGACTGCTAAGTGGTGAACCACTAAAGAGAATGTGTTTTTCTATTGCTACATACTGTAAGTCTCCATGTGTCCTAAAAAGGTTAGTTTATAAGAGTCAACCAAAAGCAAAACAGGAATTGAGAACACAGGCTGCAGTTAGCTAACAAATAATTTGGTTTACTGTGTTAACCAATGTATTGGATTGAATGTTTTCACTCAATCCATCATTCACTAGATTAAATTAGATTTTTCAACACAGTATTATAAAATAAGCTTTGTGTTAATGACTTTGTTAGGCTAATGTAAGTGTTTTAAACATTAACTTACTTATTATTACTTATCATGAGGCAGAATCTTCATCTACAGGCACCATAATGTAACTTCAGTTACTTTAGGTGGACCGGAAAATGTGAATAAGAAGCTGGCAAATAGAAAGAATCTAAGAGGCCTTATCTCTGCTATGATACACCAAAACTCCCCAGTTCTTGTTACATTTAAGTAATGATGGATTTGTCGGAAGATATCCCCTTCATAAATCAGGGAGCACCTGTACAATACTCCATTAATGCATATAATGCCTTATATAGTGTGGATTTGCTGGGGGTCTGGAACGGATTAATTTAATTTATCAGGATCTTGCCATCTCCCAGGTGAACTCCTCCATCACACCTTTTGAGAACGCAAGAAACCTTGGAGTTATCTTTGATAACCAGCTGAGCTTCTCTGCTCATATTTAAAAACTGACCCAGTCATGCAGGTACCTTCTCTACAATATCAGGAGAATCTGACCCTTCCTCTCCAGAGAAGCCACCCAGGTGCTTGTCCAGTCTCTTGTTGTAACAAAACTAGATTACTGCAATGCTCTTCTGGCTGAAAAGACAAAAAACTAGGAGGGTTACTTAGCTAGCAATGGGCCTCTGTAAAAAAGAGAAAGAAGGGGGATCCGGGTTGGAAGTCTGGGTCGTCGCCAATGGGAAGCGTGACAATCCAACGCCGGCGTGGTGACCACAGCTTGATCACATAAGGGGATGTACGAACAAAAATGTCAGTGTCGTGCGCTACGTCCGTTGGCTTTGTAAAGTCTGGCGTACACTACAGGGGAGCCTGTGAAGTATTGCGACCAATACTGTGTTTCAGTGCATGGCCACCCCCCTGCTGGCGCTCCACTTTCCACCTGGCTCCCTGTAGCTGGCCCGCATCAGATACAAAACCTTGAATGCTTCCACTTAACAAAGCCCAAAATTGGAACTGCAAACCCATCTTACCTAAAGGCTCTGATTCAAACCACTCCTATGTTTACCTCCATAACCTTTCCGAGACACACAGGGTTTTGGGCTTCGAACTGATCCTCCCCACGTAAGGATTAAAGGAAAGCAAATCAAAGGACCTTCTCCTGTCCCTGGCCCACCCAGGGTTGGGTGGGAATGAACTTCCACTTGAATGGTCCCGAATGGGTTTGGTCCTCTTGCTGTCCCTTCAAGAAGTCTTTACTAAAGACTCACCCTCCTCACCCCAGCACTTAAGTGAAGACTGAAGTGAAAACAACTGCTTATTTAATTATATCCTCCTTTAAAAAAAAAACTTCCGTGTGTTTTTGTTTTTAACTTTCTCTTAAACCAGAAATACGAGTATGTTTTTGTAGTTTTTGGGATTGTGTTCATGAGTTTATTGCTTTTACTTGTTTACTATATGAGGTCCTGGTTCCCTGCTAGGAAGAAATGCAAGCCACTTCTGCAAGTCCGCTCCCTTGGTAAGGTTTTCTGCCCTAAAATGGCTGTAAATGTAAATGTATTTTTTACATTTTCCTTGTGGGAATTTTGCTAGTACTCATCGTTTTTTGGGTTTCTGCACAAGTGTTTCGGGGGGAACGAATTACAACGAGAAACCCCAAGTTAAATCACTGTGCTTACTTTTCTCAGCTGAGCTCTTTAGTAGGGTCCAGAAATTTGACACACTGACTTGGAGCCTTAGCATTATATTAAGTTTTACATTAGCTGAAAAATACACTTTATGCACTTGGATCGCAATGAGTGGTCCCCCACTGAAATAATTTGTTATGCCCTCGGTATTTTGGTATATATTATATATCAGTCATATATTTTCTTTACATCCCATTAGTATTTCTGGGGATCCTGCAAAGCAGGTACTTCCAAGACACAAACTGTCATTCCCTGTGATTTTAGAAGCATTAGCTCTTTCATGTAATGACAACATTTCACTTGACATTCAGAGAAACTGCATAAGCCCATGCTGAAAAAATCAAAGGAAGCTTTTAGCCATCCTTAATGTGAATCTGGTATTTATCTTTGCCTGTCAGGATGGAAAGTTTCCCTAATCCCTTCAGTCTTGTGTTGTTTTATCCTCTCTTTGCAGTCAACTTCTCTCTAGCTCCGAAGTATCAGTCAGTAACTATGACGATATATAATTACAGTACATGCAGGGCTTTATTATTATTTCCATGGCCTTTTTATTAAGATTTTAAACAAACAATGGCCTCTCTCAATTTTGGAACAATAGCCACGACCACATTCAGGAAAGGTCTTAATAAAAGCATACAACCGATATTCATGTTATTGTATTTTGTTACTCATGAGTGAAATTACACATCCTTATCCAGAGCCATTTGAAGGTTATGTAGCAGCTTTACAATGACAGGATTTTAACTCACAACCTTCTGATTATCAGTCCAGACCCTTTACTACTGAGAACTTTGTGACAAACACAATGCAGCTTCTATTTTCTCTGCAATATACCCACAGTTGCATCCCACCCCAAATAGACTCAAACGCTTATTTATCAATATGATATGTTTTGGTGAAAATGTAAAGGTCACTTATCAAACCACTAATCAGTTACCTGAAATCAATTAACGTGACTGTTTTTTTTTTTCATTTACATCTAACAGACATCCATATCCAGAGTGACTATAATAGACAATCAACTAAATTTTAGAGGACTTGCCCAGTAGTGGTCCAGTAGTGCACTTAAAGGAGACTGAGCACCATCTGGTCAAAAGTCAAGCACCTTATCTGCTGTGTCATCATCTTTAATAATTTCTGCATTCTAACACTGTAGTCTGGAGACTACACTGGACCTAATACTGAAATACACCAGACAGTTTGGCAGACCACCAGTTTTAGTTATGTGTATGATTAGATGTCAAATATTCCAATCTGTTTGTTTAATACATGCAAGTAGCTTTGGTGAGTATCATTCATTCTGTCTTAAATTTGTCGTTAGCTAAAAGATTGGCAAATGTGCCGTCCTCGCATCATAAGTGGGAAAAATCAGCACTGGATTAATATTGGCTGATACTCAAAAAAAGAAGCTGCTCTGCAGCCCTACTTGTCAAACCTATTAGTTGAGGTACGAGAAATGACTAATGTAAAACTGATTAATAGGCGGCACGATGGCTTGATGGTTAGCACGTTTTCCTCTCAGCGCTAGGGTCTTGGGTTCACGACCCCATCTGATCGGAATTTCTATGTTTTCCCTGTGTTCACATGGGTTTTCTCCTGGATCTCTGGTTTCCTCCTACAGTACAAAACATAGCAGTTAAGTTGATAGGTCATTGAAAATTGTCCTGGTACGTGTAAATTTACGTGTAAAATTGTCCTGTGCATGAATGACTGGATGGATGGTGCTCTGTTCTGGGTGTTATCTTCTTCCCCTTCCCTGTGCCTGATGCAGTCCCCCAGGGGGCTGTGGTTTCCAGTTGAGAGTATGCTGTGTGCACAGTTGCCACTTCTCCCCGATGTGTGTGTCGATTGGTTATAGAAGCAGAGTGTTGATTGTAAAGCGTCCTTGAGTTTGAGAAAGGCGCTATATAAGTGTGACTAATAATAATATATAATAATAGTAGTGTTTGCTGCAGGGGAAAAAGGAACAGTGGAGGAAAGCAAATGCCACGTCTTTTTTATTATTATTATTATTGTCAACACATCCCAATACAATCATGCATTGGAGCAAAATATTGTGCTTCCAGGACTGTAATGCACCTTAAAGCAAAGACATTATAGAGCTCTGGAGAACTATGTGACATACAAATATTATTTTAACTATAAGACCAACAGAGCGAAAACCAACAGAAAATATAGAAGGAAGCAGTACATAAAAGGAAGAGTATAAGTAACTACACAGAAAACACTAGAGTCCATATTCAGAGTGGAACTGTAAGCATGTACTGCAGTTATTTAGAGCATTTACATTTAGCAGACACCATAATTCAGACAGCCAATAAAGCTGAACAATTGAAGGGTAAGGATTTTGAAGGTTAAGGGTCCAACAGAGGTAACTAAGTACAGCCGTGATAAGAAATCAGAAATCAAAAGACACAGGTGTAACCATGCCCTGAATGGCATGTCTGGGACTGCTGTTCCAGCACCATAGAATAATTCTCCAACCTCACCTCCCTCAGAAACTACCTGTCATTGAAGTATGTCACCTGACCCTGCCAGAAGGGACCACCATGACTCAAATCTGGGTCACTACAGTGGTAGCGCATTGCCATTGTAGTACCTGAGCATTGATAACGTCTAAGAATCATATATATACAGTGGGTCAAAAAAGTATTTAGTCAGCCACTGATTGTGCAAGTTCTCCTGCTTAGAAAGATGAGAGAGGTCTGTAATTGTCATCATAGGTACACTTCAACTATGAGAGACAAAATGAGAAAAAAAAATCCAGGAAATCACATTGTAGGATTTTTAAAGAATTTAATTGTAAATCATGGTGGAAAATAAGTATTTGGTCACCCACGAACAAGCAAGATTTCTCACAGACCTGTAACTTCTTCTTTAAGAAGCTCTTCTGTCCTCCACTCATTACCTGTATTAATGGCACCTGTTTGACCTCGTTATCTGTATAAAAGACACCTGTCCACAGCCTCAAACAGTCAGACCCCAAACTCAACCATGGCCAAGACCAAAGAGCTGTCGAAGGACACCAGGAGTAAAATTGTAGACCTGCACTAGGCTAGGAAGAGTGAATCTAAAATAGGTAAGCAGGTTGGTGTGAATAAATCAATAGTGGGAGCAATTGTAAGAAAACGGAAGACATACAAGACCATTGATTATCTCCATCTATCTGGGGCCCCATGCAAGATCTCATCCCGTGGAGTCAAAATGATCATGAGAACGGTGAGCAAAAATCCCAGAACTACACGGAGGGACCTGATGAATGACCTGCAGAGAGCTGGGACCAAAGTAAAAAGGCTACCATCAGTAACACACTACGCCGAGAGGGACTCAGATCCTGCGGTGCCAGGCGTGTCCCCAGTTTAAGCCAGTACATGTCCAGGCCCGTCTAAAGTTTGCCAGAGAGCATATGGGTGATCCAGAAGAGGATTGGGAGAATATTATGTGGTCAGATGAAACCAAAATAGAACTTTTTGGTAAAATCTCAACTCGGCGTGTTTGAAGGAAGAAGAATGCTGAGTTACACCATACCTACTGTGAAGCATGGGGATGGAAACATCATGCTTTGGGGCTGTTTTTCTGCAAAGGGGACAGGACGACTGATCCGTGTTAAGAGAAGAATGAGTGAAGCCATGTATCGTGAGATTTTAAGCCACAACCTCCTTCCATCAGTGAGAGCATTGAAGATGGAACGTGGCTGGGTCTTCCAGCATGACAATGATCCCAAACACACCGCTCGGGCAACGAAGGAATGGCTCGTAAAAAGCATTTCAAGGTTCTGGAGTGTCCTAGCCAGCCTCCAGACCTCAACCCCATAGAAAATTTGTGGAGGGAGTTGAAAGTCCATGTTGCCCCAAAACATCACTGCTCTAGAGGAGATCTGCATGGAGGAATGGGCCAAAATACCAGCTACAGTGTGTGCATATCTGGTGAAGACTTAGAGGAAACGTTTGACCTCTGCCATTGCCAACAAAGGTTATGTTACCAAGTATTGAGTTGACCCAAATTTATTGACCAAATACTTATTTTATACCATAATTTACAATTAAATTCTTTAAAAATTCTACAAAGTTATTCCCTGGATTCACCTCTCTCATCCTTTTAAGTAGGAGAACTCGCACTAAATACTTTTTTACCCCACTGTGTATATATACTGTATATATATATATATATATATATATATATATATATATACATATATGATTTATATATCATATATATATATATGATTCTACAAATATAATTGAATTAATCATTTTGTAATTTAATTAACCAATTTTTTTCCAATGTCAAGTCAGATTTATTTATATAGCATATTGTACAACAGAGCATTTGTCAGCTTTCTAATCAACTAGGCTCGGCAAGGAAAAACTCCCTAAATGTGATGAAACCTTGGGAGGAACAAGACTCAAAAAGGGACCCAATCTCTTTGGACAACTTAGATGTTACATGTAAAAATTTTAAGTTGAATTTATTTGGAAACATAATCATTTGAAAAATGTATAAGAATGAACAGGTTAAAAAGACAGTAGCTAAATGTAATGAATAAAATATGGAGTATACTAAAATAGAGAACATGATGGAGAACATGGTACATTCACAATTTTATTAAATGAGATGTAATAATAATAATAATAATAATAATAATAATAATAATAAAACTAAGATTATAATAAATAGTAAATATATTAAATACAATATACTAGAATACAGTATACTGAAATATAGAATATAAGTGGGACTCTAGTACCCCTTTTTGCCTTCGGAACTGCCTTAACTCTTTGTGGCAAAGATTCAACAAGGTACTGGAAACACTGGCCCATATTGACATGATAGCATCTTGCATCCATGATGTGAATCTCCTGTTCCACTACAACCCAAAGGTGCTCTATTGGATTGAGCTCTACTAATGATTTTACAATCTTCTGTTGTCCAATTTTGGTTAGTCTGTGTGAACTGTAGCCTCAGTTGCCTGTTCTTAGCTGACAGAAGTGGTATCCGAAAGTAGCCCATTTGCTTCAAGGTTCAACATGGTGTGCGTTCAGAGATGCTGTTCTGCATCATAGTTGTAACAAGTGATTATTTGAGTTTCTGATTCCTTTCTATTCCTTTCCACCTCAAAGCAGTTTGGCCATTCACCTCTGACCTCAACAAATCATTTTCACCAAGAGAACTGCTGCTCAATGTTTCTCATTTTCAAACTATTCTCTGTGAACTTTAGAGATGGTTATGGATGAAAATCTTAGTAGACCAGCAGTTTCTAAATACTCAGACCATCCCATTCTGATGCGGGGTTTTAACTTGTCTACATGCCTAAATGCATTGAGTTTCTGCCATGTGATTGTCTGATAAAGTGTTTTGAAAACTCAAAACACCCAGAAAAGCAGGAGATGTTGAAACAGCAGAGCAAAATGCTCTCACTGGACACCCAGGTTCTGGGACAGAATTCAGCAAAGCATGTCCTCAAGGTCCTGCTCTACCTGCCCATTCAACTGTGGATGAAACCTAGATAACAGAAACCCAGGAGACAGAAAAAACTTTCCATACTGTAAGTTAGAGGTAAACTGAGGACCATTATCGTAGACAACATAAGGGTCAAAAAAACTATGAATCTTAAACACAATATTAATGTCCAGCATAAAAATTTCCCTAGCAGACTTTAATCTAGTGAAAAGGAAAAAAATAACAGCTTTAGAAAAATGGCCGACCACAGTAAGGGTAATGGTATTATCATCAGATGCAGACAGGTCAGTGATAAAGTCCAAGGCAGTGTGCCACCTGAATATCTCCTTCTGGGCAGAGTGGAAGGCGTTAGACAGATAGAATGAACTCCAACCCAAAATTAAGTTATTAGCCCAATGAATGTGTGGATTGTTCTTAGTGAGTCAGGGATGTCCTTATAAATCAGAGGAGAATCAGTGACATAAAGCAAGTTTTTCATGATGATTTCCAGGTAAAAAGAGACTCACCAAAGTTGTGATCTGGGATATGCTTGCAAATTTGAGCCTGTTGAAGGCATTGGCCATTACAGGAGATTGAATAATGGATATGGACAGGAACCACCTAGTGACCAGAGACACCAATTAAGCTCTCAATTAAGGGTCAGTAAAGACAATGAATGATTGTTAAGGGCTTTCCTAGGAGAAAGTGCCAGGCATTAGGGTACAAATGTAGGGGGATTTATGACAAGGGGTGTAGAAACAGCAGAAACATGACCTGGACTCAATATGTAAATGCTTCTCAAAAGGAGTCAAATAGGTTCTGTCTATTAGCATCTCTTCAGGGTCAGTGGCAAAATTTGAGGCTGGCTTGAAAAGGCTAAGGAACTTGGACTGAGTCTGGGGCATGTGCATATCCTTGTCGAGCTTGTCGATGCAAATGACTCCACCACGTACTCGAAAAGAGAAGGTAATGGGCATGTTGCTATTTTGTTCTTGAAGCTCTCAGAAAGTCCATGCCAAAAAATGTTATTAGCAGATGAATTCCATCCTCTAGTGGTGCGAAGGGTCTTGAACTGAATCACATAGTGTGAAACAGATGTACATCCTGAGTAGCAACTGGCAAGCCACCTATCTCCCTTAAAGCAACCAGTTCAAAAACCTCAAGGATCTTCTTAAAAAAATCCTTATATCCATTACAGAACCCACATTCCCATGCGGCTGTGCTCCACTCGCATGCCCTTCCAGAGAGTAGAGTGAAAATAAAAGCTACTTTGGACTTCTCAGTGGAAAAATAAAATGGTTGACGCTCAGACATAAGGGAACAATAATGGTCTAGGCTCCAGAATAAGGTTCAGGAGTAGGGAGTCCTGGTGCTCTAATGGCATAAAAAGCTTGAAGTGGTTCTGGTGGCATAATAGATTGCTGAACTGGAAGGAGAGCTGGCTTTGTAACTGTAGCAATGTAGAGGAAATGTTGCTTATATGAGTGGTGTATGAATCCGGCGTCTCATGGGCAGCATTGATTTCCCCAGTAGGTTCCCTTGATGCTGAATGGCCAAGTTGAGTATCTTCCAAGTCCATAGTGGTTAGATTGTACTCTCAGGCTGGACCCCGGAAATAAGGACTCATTTACAGAAACAGTAAACAAACAAAACACATATGGGAGTGTAACAAATACACATGGGGAGGAAAACACACTGTGGAAAGTGCCGTGGCAAAAGAGGAAAAAAATGGCAAGATCAAACAGAGGCACTCTCAAATACTAGTAATGTTGCTAAAGTATGTATCAAAGGAGAGGTTTGAATCAAATGTGACACCTAAGTTGTTTACAAATGGACTTGCCTTTCCTAAATAGCCATCAAGGTTTAGCATTGATTTAGACAACTTTCTCGCACAGCCTTGGGCCCAGCTAATAGTACCTCAGTTTTTTCTCAGTGAAGTAGAAGAAAATTCAATGACATCCATGTTTTTATTTCCTTTACACAATCTTCAGTCTTTCTAATGTAAAGGATGAAATTTGGTTTTGCTGATATGTACTAGTGGCATGCATAGCATGGAAACAAATACCATTTTAACAGATAACTGAGCTGGTGGGCATCTACAGTGAAAATAATAGTGGGCAAAACACAGACCACTGTGGGTCACCGTACTTTTGTGAGCTTGGAGCATAAATTATTTACATAAAGAAACTGGTGACAGTTGGTTAGATAGGCTCTAAATCAAAAAGTACCAGACCTTCCACCTATGGTAACTTCCATGCTAAGTAAAACATTATGAACTACAGTCTCAAATGCTGCACTTAATTCTTATTTAACAAGAAAGAGATGCATCCTTAATAGGTTATTAAGCATAATAATCATAATGATTCATAATTGCTGTTTCATAATAATCCTAATAATTCACAATTACTGTTTAAACTGGTTTTTTTTTTTCTAAAATCTTGGAGATGAAAGGAAGGTTTGAAATCAGACTATAATTATTGCCAAGTTTTTCTTTTTAATCAGAATTTTAATCATTGTGCACTTAAAGGATTTGGGCACATAGCCAAGTCTAAGGGATGAGTTTAAAATAATAAGCAGTGGCTCAAGAATATTACGCAATATTTTTTATAAGTAAGCGTGTAGGACTCTCATCTGCAAAGTGACTTGCTGGATAGCATCGTCGCCTCACAACTAGAAGGTCATGTGTTTGATCTCAGGTAGAGCGACCTGTGTGGAGTCTGCATATCCTCCCAATGTCCACGTGGGTTTACTCTGGGTACTCTGGTTTTTTCCCACAGTCCAAACGCATGCATGTTAGGCCAATTGGAATTTTTAAAGTGCCTTTAACATGTGAGTGTGTGTGCCCTATGATGGATTGGAGCTGTGTCTAAATTTGTTCCTGTCTTGAGCTCTGGGTTGTCGGCTAGGAACCGGCTTTCTCGCGGACCCAACCGAGAATTAAGCGGATAAGAAAATTAATGAATGAATGTTGGAATCAGATCAAATAAACACGGTGATGACTTAGATGAGCTGATCAGGGAAGACAGTTTGGTGTTTGTAATTGGTGTAAAAAATTCTAGCTACTATTTACAGCAAATTAAACATTATTGTCACATTTAATAGGTTGATTCATATATTGGTATTGGGATGCGATTTGATTTGATTCAAGTCATTGCTGTTGCAATCCGGTGGAATTTCAGTATCAATTTCTGTAATGTTTCTGGTTAGTCTGGAAGCTGTATTAACAATAAATCTAAGGTTGTTTTTTTGTTTGTTTGTTTTTTCTGTACTGGGAGGAAAAATGCAGATTTTGCTTTATTATGTTTACACTCATGCTAATAGCCATGCTATTCTTCCAAGCAATCTGAAATACTTCCAGTTTACTGTTTTATTACTTGTTGTACACTCAAAAAGCCGAACAATTTGTGTGGTGTAGGTATGGGTGTAGTAAATATACCATGGTTCTAGCTTTTTCATTAATTTGCTTGACCTTAGTTGGAGCAAATTAATTTAAAATTGAGCAAAACAAGCTTTCTAATTGGTTTCCTGCATGCTCAGGATGTTTGGGCTTTGATGGTGAATTAATCATTAAGTCAGGTAGGTTATTAATCGACGTAGCTGATGTAGCAGACGCAATAGTGGGTTTGTGATAACAAGCAGTAGGCAGATATTACTACTTACAGGCAGTAAGAAACAATGGTCAGACATCAAGTCATTTTACAAGAAAACAACAAGGTTTCTATGTCAATACAGAATGTTAGTATTAGACCTAAGGTATGGTTACAGCAATGAGATGGTCTTGTCACACTCTAAATTATATCCATCAGTTTTAAATTGACTCAAATTGAGTTTTAAATGGATCTTGTTCATTTTCGAACTGAATATTACAATAACCTACAATTAAAGTTTTGTCAGTTGTAAGTCCTAGGAAAGAAAATAAGGACCGAAAATGCAGTAAATAGTGGTAAGCTAGGAGAGAATAAAAAAGATTTTTACCATATGACTTTTCAATGCAAGTGGATGATTTATAGGAAATGGCTGACACATAATTGTCTTAATAGCTCCATACAGAAAAGGCCTGGCAGCCACTGAACCATTATTAAATTGCGTGCAGGTAATTTAAATAATATGAATGGTTCGTCAATTGCATGGGTTGACAAACATCCTTCAGCACCTGCTGGACTATACATACATATTTCAAAATTCATCTTCACAGTAGCAGTACAGGTGTAACTGCCCCTTATAAATAAATGTATACACATTCTGTATGTATAACATACCTTATTATTTCATTAACTTTTTTTGAAAAGGCTTAAAATAGCAGTCAAGGTCTCTCTCTCACACACACACACACACACACACACACACACACAGACCACTTCATTGGGTACGCATGTTCAACTGCTCTTTAACACAAATATCTAATAAGCCAGTCACATGGCAGCAACTCACCACATTTAGGTATATAGCCATGGTGAAGACAACCTGCTGAAATTCAAAGTGAGCATCAGAATGTGTATGAAAGGAGAATTAAGTGACTTTTAACATGGCATGGTTGTTGGTGCTAGATGAGCTGGTCTGAGTATTTCAGAAACTGCTGATCTGCTGCTGATTTTCACACACAGCCATCTCTAGTGTTTACAGAGAGCGGTCGAGAAAAGGGATGAGTGAATCAGTCAGCTTTACAGTGAGATATGATTTTAACCCTTCTTAAATAGTGAGTTTCACTGGCCACACCCTAGATGGGTTCTCAATGCTGTGTAAGCCACTGAAGATGTTTCTGGTTCGACTGTGTAGCAAACCCAAGACTACACTTTTAAATTGATTAATTTTTAATGAACAAACGGGGCACCACCGGATCGTTTGTGTACTGGTAGATCCGGAAACCAGTTGACAAGAGAAAAGAGAAATTGATCAGATCTGTCTAGATCTGAATAGTGAATTCAAAGTTATGTTTCTCGAACTTTGTTGAATGAAACTCTCTCACACCAGGCAGTAAATTCAAAAGGTTATAACAAGTTTATTAACTATAAACAAGGCAATACCAACAGATTATCTGATGTAAATAACATATGTATCACAGTATTAAAATTAGGAAATGATGGCAAACGTACATATATCACAGTATTGAACCATGATATGATGGCAAACGTACATATATCACAGTATTAAAATCAGAAAACAAGATGACTATGTGGAACTTATCGCACCGTAATAATTAC
>JAJAGP010006054.1:0-25562 GCA_025084515.1 Ancistrus triradiatus | reverse complement strand
TGAATTCTCTCGCAGCTGCTCTATGTCCATGTTGTACTGCATGACTGATAGCGTTGTGTTTTGAAATCCGCTTCGAAAATGAATGAATGAATGCACGTACCCTAATGCTGAAGCACATACCGTATTACTCCGCGAAGCTGTGGACTATGGTTGCCGTAAGCTTCATAACCTACCAACACCGTGCTAAAACATTTTGACAGATTTATGAGCGCCGTGTACCATCTACAATCGGTTCTAGGTCAGAAGGCTCAACCAGAACTAATTCATACATTAGATGCACCGCATTTAAAGGCGCACTGTCGATTTGTGAGAAAATTAAAGGATTTTAAGTGCGCCTTATGGTTCGAAATATACGGTATAACAAGCTGTAACTGATGGCGTTATCATGTTATTTCGTATCCCTATAGTAAACCAACAATTTCAGTTTCACTGATATTGTAAAGAAGGTGTCTAGACCCTCCAACAATCAAGGCCAAGAACTCCAATGAATGACCCAAAGTTCCACTGATGATGTAACAGTGGTGCCTCACATTTTAACGATCATTCTGTAGAAAGAGGATGACATTTCAACAGGTGAAATAACATTTAGCAACTTCTAATATACTTGAGCATCGTCAATGAAACTGTCATTATTTTTTTTTTTGTAGAGTGCAAGACATTATTGTTACATCACTACTGGGAATCTCAAGTCCTATTCTTATGATGTAAAAGTAACACCTAGTACCTAATAATCACATCTAGAACCATAGTGAGATCTCAATAGAAGATTTAACAATAGTTTGTCACCCATCAACAATCACAGTCTAGAACTAAAATGAGAATTAATTTGATGTTGTAAACAACTGTCTAGTACTCTTTTAACCATCCCACCCTGGAACCCTACTGACAGATCTGTTGGGCATGTACATTTTACAGTTAGTCTTTTGTCTTATCCAGAGTTCCTACAGTGGCAGCTTGGCAGGACCTGAAGTGTCAGTAGTCCAGTACATTCACGACTGTGCCGCAACAGTCTCATATAATGAAATAATAGCATGTAGTCTGTTTCTGTTACATTTTATAACTTCCATAGATGATAGAATGCTATATGAATTACATTCGATAGCCACCTCCACTAGTGATGTGACAGTCTGTTTCCATAGCAACATTCATGAGTCAGGTGGTGAGGAATGATTTGAAATTTTGCAAAACAAATGATTTAGAGGAACAATGAAAACAAGAAGGAAAAATAGTGATTTGACAGGGAAGGCATGACAGGAAGACATTGAGTGGGAGGTGAGAGAGTGTGTATGATAGAGGGACTGTGTGTGCTTGTGTGTGTGTGGTATGTATTGTGTACATGAGTGTTTGTGTATGGAAAAAAAATGTGTTGTGGGAAGAAAGAGAGTGGCATTGGTATTGTCCGTAAAAGTACGTTAGTGAGAGATCTGTGAGTGAAAAGGAAACTCGGATAGTGAATGTGGTATGGTGTGAGAGAATAAATGTGTGTGTGTGTGTGTGTGTGTGTGTGAGGGAAACAGTGTCTTTATTGAGTACAGCTGTACTGGGGTGTGGTCATCAGCCCACAGAGCTCAGAGTTTCTCAGCCTCATGCCAAATATCCACTCACCTCTCCCCGCATGTGTGTCTGCATGTGTGAGTGACACATTTCTGGAGAGTCTCATGGCGTGAAACATGCAGAGCTATCATTTTACAGTTAGGCGGTCACTATGGTGTCATGCGGTAGGGCTATAGCACACATGCAAATGAGTCCTGCTGTGTTTCATGGTAAAGACCATGATGCTCTCTTTCTGAGGGTCTTTTAAGGTGGTGTAAGCCAGCTGTGGCTGTACAATTAGCTTGTACTTTACTCTTTGGTGGGAAGAGCATGTGTTTGGAACTCCACCCTCTTCTACAGCTTACATCAGAACTGAGATATGTAGCCCATGTCATTAAAGGGACTCTTCGAACCAAAACAATAACAAGGCATATTCACTCTTGCTAACCATTTTTAATCTACACACACACACACACACAATATATATGTGCAGTGATTTCAAAAAGTCTGTTTCTATCAATGTTCTATGTTGAGACCTTGTGCTAAAAAAAGAGTTTTCCCCTATCTTTCTGCACTCTATACCCCTTATTGAGAAAAAGAAAACATAATTTTTTAAAGTTTTGCAAATTTTTTGAAAAGGGAAAAACTAAAATTTTGCATGGACCCTTTGCTATGGCACTTAAAATTTAGTTTTGAGGGCCAACCATTTCTCTTGATCATGTTAGAGTTGTTTCTACACCTTGATTGGAGTCCAACTTTGGTAAATTCAGTTGATTGGACATTTGGAAAGATGCACATGTGTCTGTATAAGGTCCCACAGCTATCCATGCATATCAGAGCAAGCCATGTGGAGGAAAGAACTGCCTGTAGAGCTCAGAGACAGGACTGCGTGGAGACACAGACCTGGAGAAAGCTTCAAAAGATTCTGCTGCATTGAAAGTCCCCAAGGGCACAGTGACATTCATAATTCTTAAATAGAAGAAAGAAATGGCCTTGGTAAGAGAGGTGACCAAGAACACAATGGTCACTGTTGCTGAGCTGCAAAGATCCTGTGTGCAGATGAGAAACTTCCAGAAGGTCAACCATCACTACAGCACTACACCAATCTCGGGTTTATGGCCGGATAGAAGAATCTCCTCAGTTAAGATCATCAAAGCCCACCTGGACATTTTAGGTGCTTTTTTGCAAACTCCAGACTGGCTTTGCTAGCAGAACATCTCGTTTGCAGGTCTTGTAAACTTCAGTTTGAACTTCATCATAAGACCTTTTAAATTATTCTTCACTGGTATCTGTTGTTGGGGTATAAACTAGATGACTGTTATGTTGAATGGTTGCGCATGAAGCCAAACTGACATCAGCCGATCATTCACAGCATTGTATCCAATAAAGGTCTTATTGACAGTGAAAACCACTCCATTTCTTCTTTGTTGTTCTTGACCTGAGTTGACCTAGTAGACAGTATGGTCTCCTGACTGAAAGTGAAAAATCATGCTCATCTGTCTGGAAGTCTGATGGACAATCCTGGGTTTGGTGAATCCCTAACCTTCTTAGGATCCATGGGACTTATTTGCACTAAGAATACAGTACTGTAGATGTCAAAATAAAGAAAAACACCAGAAACACAGTAGAGATCTGCACTGAGCGAGAGCTATTGTGACACTGACTCGTGATCCGATGTGTCGACTGAATTGAGTTGCGCGACTCAATTAATGCAAGTGCACCGAGTGCTGAACAAACGATAAGTGCCAAGACAAAATTTTCTCCACATAATGCATCGAGAACCGAATTCAACGAGTTGACAATTGGTCAAGAACCAAGGTACCACTATATTTGATTTCCTTACCTTAATAACAGCACCAGTCTGTCAGATCTGCCATTTTAGTCCACTCATTCACAAACTGGTTATGCAGTTCAGTTAGAGAATGTGGGTCTCTCCTTTGTTTTACTCACTGTTTTAATTTACCTCACAAGTTTTCTGTTAACACCTTTTTGCTTTTATTTAACCTTTTTATAATTCTTTACTTAAACAACAGTGTTTCTGTCTATACTGCTTTTTAAATGTTCTGTACACACCTCATGACTCATGATCCTAGTCAATGCTATGTTTAAGTGCATATCCTACTGACACTAAACCATAAGGCAGTGCTATTGGTGGACTTGGCTTGGTTGACTTTTTTGTCTATGGAGCTTATGAGACCAGTAAGAATTCTGGATTATCACATTTTAACAAAACCAGTAATCACAGGGTGAATTAAGCAGATGGCCATGTTTTTGGCCATGATGTTATTCTTTGAAACACATAGCAACCATTGGTATTGACATGGACAGAATAAAATATTGTTGAGTATAGAAATTTTTTAATTATTTTACCGCAATTTTTTTGGACAAATATTACCTGAAAAAAATAGTAATAATGGTATTGTCTCCAGACAGTCAAAATTTGTGATAATATAGTAATTTATAATAATCAATATTTGTTTTCAGACAAGCTGCAGACACAAAGTTGTCTTGTACACAAGATGAATTAATGTCTTTCTTCTTTTGTTGTTGTTTTTTTTTTTTATAGGCCATGTTCACGGCCAAACACAAGGACACATGCGCACACACACACAGATGTGAATATGCACAAGCAGGTGTACATGCATTGGCAGAATATAAAACAAGGTGTAGTAGTAAAGCAGTAAATGTTAAACTGTGAAAACAGAGAGATGGATATCAAGAAAAAGGATTTTTTTTGTCCAAATACCAGTGCAATGTAAAAAGAAATGGTGCACTTAATAAGGTCAGTTGCTTTCTTGTCATTAACATGGTCTTGTGAAGGACTCAGTTGTACATTTGTTTGTGATCATAGCTACTGATGTGGGGGGAAACAGACAAAAATCCAGTAATATTGTGGAATAATACACTGTGCTGTCACTGTGATTACAAAAAAACAAAAAACAAAACTGGAAACAGTTTGGTGCAGTAGAGATTAATATAGAGAGTGAACAGAAACACAACACAGTGCTATAGTACCTGCCAAACTGCAGATGCACATGAACTTGTTCAGTACACTTATGTCTCATGCATTGTCAGTGCCAGCTGTCTTGATAAATAGTTTCAAATTTTACATTTAATAAGCAATCTAGTATCTGAGAAACAGTTTTACTGATGCGTTGCTTTTCAACGTTAGTAACATTGGCAAAACTTCATAATAGTTAAGGGGAAAATGTCTTTCAGTTTTACTATATTTTTGCCACACTGCCCATCCCTAGAATGGTATCGTATGGCCAGTACATGTTTCTTATTTGGTTTCCCTGACCAATGTTGGTATAACTGTTTTCAATCCCTCCTTTGTGCATGTCTTTTTCACTTTTATGTTCTACACTGTTTATTTCCTGTCATGTTCCAACCACAACAGCCTATTCTCCAAGCCCTTTAATGCCTCTTTTCATGTTATGAGAGGTATTCATATTCCCACATATGGTTGAGGGCAGCAGTAGTGAGCCAGGTGTTTGAGGTTCCCCATTGTAATCCCTGTTATTACTGAATTTAGCAGTAAAACCTTGGAGTTTTAATGGCTTATTTGGAGCTTCAAATCTGGTTTGGAGTGTGTTGGGTAGTCAGGGTGGATTGCATGTGTGTTTGTGAGTTGAAGATGATTTCTTCTGTTTTCGTTTGATGGGAAATGTAGAGTGTACTATTATGTGCATGTTAACATTTTAAGTTATTTTAAAGTCATAGTTTGACCAAGAGTGAGCTCAAAAAATGTAGTTCATTATTCATGACATGTTGAGTCTTTAGACTTGCATTGGGACTGCATGGTTAATGAGTCATTACACCTCAAGCCACATAGTTTGACTCAGTAATACAGTGTGTTCATAAACAGTTTAAAATAAATGATCATCCAGATCATGTGTAATGAACAAATCCACCTATCTGAGTCTGACTCTTGGAATAATGGCAATCTGTGCTGTGAGGAGGAAAAGTTATTTGTATTTCAAAATGCAACTATTACTGTTTTGAGCATGTGATGCTGTAGTCAATTTTTATGAATAAACGTGTGTCATACAGTGTCAGCAACCACAGATGCAAATCTGTTCACGATTATGTAACCACTTAATGGAATTCAAGGTAAGTATGTGATGGTATAGGCACATAATTTCCATGAGGCTAAACTGAAAGCTGTAGCTAAAGCTAAAAAAATCCTTAAGTTGATTTATGTCAACATAAGAGCTTTAATGCAAATGTGAAAGTCAAAGATATATGTGTAGTGAAACGCCTTCTGTTTTTCAATATTTGTTTATTAATTTCAGAACTGGATTGTTGAATGTTACAGCTGTTGATCAGAAGGGGGAGACTACAAACGCACACATGTTTGTCTTGCTATTCTTGTGAGGACTTTCCATTGACATGAATGACAGTGAAGCATTACTGTAGCTAATTAATGCACTACACCTTCCCCTAACTGTAACCTTAAACCTAAAGCAAATATTTTAACTCTTGTAGTCTGTCAAACAAAAGTTGCCATTTTTATAAAAAAAGCAAGTAAAGAAGTGAGGACTGGAAAAACAGTCCTCACAAGTGAAAATTCCAGGTTTTCCTGCCATTATAAGTACATTTGGTCATTACAAGTATAGCAAGACCAGGTACACACACAAGCTTGTCTTTCTGTAATTATTGGGCCCTTTGACATAAAAGTACTGTAGCTAATTAATGCTACACCTATACCAGCCCATACACTTATCCTCAGTAACTGAAAGGATTGATTTTGCAATGAAAGTTGCAAAACAAATTTTCCTTGTGGGGACCAGCAAAATGGGAACAAGTTCAAAAATATTTGATATTTCTGATCTAGTGGAGACATTGTCCTCACAATAATATATAAACTTGACAACCCACACACACACACACACACACACACACACACACACACACACAGTGCTTGATGTTTCCCGTCATAACATTCCACACGCTTTTTTATAGCACAAGTCCAGTGTTTTTAATCAGCAGGTCACAGCTGTCCAGCTGTCTTCATTTTGGGTGGGAGTCGAGGAAAGGAGGGGAGGAGACCCTAAACTCTAATGATGAACAGATTTTACTGGACTCTACTCTCACCATTACTTCATCATCCTTCGAGGGCATGCCAGAGTGAAGGGAGAGTGAGAGTGCAGTGAAGAGAAAGTGAGGGAAGGAGATGAGTGCGTTAGTGTTGGAGGGAATATGAGGCTTTTATGTAACACATTGAATAGTAATTCCTCTCTAACTGACTTTTCCCTGAAATGTGGCTTGATCTTATTTCACTTACTTCAACTGAATTAATTGAGTTTTTGAGAGTGCTGTAGAGAAATAACCTGACATGGCATACCTTGTGTTTGGATTACCTGTGTTATGCTGTTTTATACTAATTTATACTAAATTGACGTTGTTTGACACCTAACACTGTGGAAGGTGTCAAATTGATGTCCACATGAATGTCCAGTCTAAGCATTTCCCAGCAAAACTTTGCCCAGAGCATCACACTTGCTCCACTGGCTTGTCTTCTTCCCACAGTGCATCCTGGTGCCTTTACTTCCACAGGTAAATGTTGCACAGCCCACATAATGGGAAAGAAAAACAGCATCAACTAATTGGCACTTTTGAGATTTGGCAGGGTTTAGCATAGTTATCAATATCAATATAAAATCATAATTTCAGCATTTGTCGAATTAAATGTGTAACACATGCAATCAGATGTAGAAAATCTCCTTCTGAATGCCTAATCATGGGCAGTCTGTGCCAGGAATGATTGCAAAATCATGCCCCATCATGTCAACCAGCCCTGTTTCTTAAGGCTTAGACTGTAAAAACTTAATGGGAATATAGGAGCATAATCAGGGGGGAAAAAATCCTGACAAGAACAAGGCATTGCAAACTGATCTGTGGAAAAGAACACGTTCATCATTAAACTACAACCACTATAGGAGTCCAAAGAACAGTCTCTTTATATTTGTGAGTTCTTCTGCAAATGCACATTTGTTTCTGGTTCTGAATCAGCCGTTTACTCATGGCTTTCTACACCCAGACAACAACAAAGGTCCCAGCTTTAGAGCAATAAATAATAAAAAACAAACTGTATTTATGTGGGTGGAGAGAGCTTTAACCACTAATGCCCGATCGGATTACTGTGAGCAACTGAATAACTCAGCTTTTCCTGAATTGCAATTTCACATTCCTTCGATGATGGTGATGATGATAATAATAATAATAATAATAATACATTATTAACAATAACATTGAGTTAAAATTATGTCCACTACTCTCATATCCATTTATTTTTACTTTTGACCAAAAGAAAACTTTTAAAATGTATCGAACAAATCAGTGTGTGTTCTGACATATTCCTCTCATAACTAGCATTAAATATATATGTGGCTTGGTCCACAGTAGCCCTTCTGCAAATTTAAACCAGACGGGACAGACTTTGATTCCCTTGTGCATTGATGAGCCTTGGGCACCCAACCGCCTCTAGAAGGGTTTATGGTTTGTCCCTCCTCTGACCAGCGCTGAGGTACTTACCTCCGCTAATTAGGAGCACCTCGCAAATCTTGCTTTTTGGAGATAATCTGAGCAATAACTATTTGGCCTTTTTTTTTTTTTAATTGCCCAGATCATGTTAAGTTGCTTGGAGCTTACAGGGGCTTACAAAGGCTTGCACTCTGTAATCCGTAATCAAACAATCACTCATGACAAGATGTTTAAATATAGAGGATGTGATTAAGGAAATGTAGGACAGGTGAGATGAATCAGTGCGCTGAAGATTGAGACCAGGGATTGTGTGGGAGCGTGAGAAAGTCTAGAATAAAATGGCGAATGTGTCAATGAAATAGACATGAAATCAAGTGTCAACTTTTAGAAGTGTCAATATGTATTAATTATATTATAATTAATATATATTATCATTAATAATTAAATATTTACGATAACAAAAATGAGAAAGTAATTAAAAGCACCGTTAGTTTCCTTCACTGTCCAGTACTGGTCAGCACAGACTTCAGTTTGAGCAGTATCTCAATCTGGAACCCTGCTCAAACTGAGCAAGTCTGACCAATGCTGACCAGTGGTGACCAGTGCAGTACAGTGAAGAAAACAAACAATGCTTGTAATTGCTTTCACATTTTTATTACCATTAATATTATTTTAGAAATGTTTGCCACTTCCACAGTTTGACACTTTCAGTGGAACACTTGGCCTCTTCATGTCAGCAGTTCTGGCTTCCATTGAAAATGTCGTTCAACAGTGAAAATGTTCTCATCAACAGTGAAAGATGTCTTTGTGCAACATTATTGCTCCATACATTCCTAACGCTGCCTAGAATGTCAGTGGATGTTAGTCTGCTTTTTATTTGGTGTGTGCCAGGACAAATTATTCATGTTTATTTATGTCTTTTTTTTCTTCTTCTTTTTTTCTGTCTTTGCTTATCTACATTTCAGAGTAAGCGGTCTGAGGGGGTCTTAGGCTGGACGTACAGGGTGTTTTTGGTTCTTTGACCTCATACAGCAATAATCCACAGTTTTGCTTCCAGAGTAAAGGCTGTTTAATGATTAATTAGTTGGCTCTCTCAACACCTCCTGTGGCTTGTGCGCTACCCATTCCTGACATGTGGCTGGTGGGGCCATGTGGCTCTCATACTGGGGTTGAGATGAGCCAAATGAGCTTTCTCTGCCTTAGAAGCTTACTTCTGATTGAGCTAATTATTGGCTTAACTCTCACTGCTAACGGATTCAAAGTGCACTTTAATGATGTCGTGGGTTAGCTACTGGCGATTCCCTCAGCCTGACTGGGTCATGTTGTGGTTGGCTGATGTCATGAAAAAATAGTAACTTGATATAGTAGGATTGATTGCAATGTCTGGCAAGCGCTATGTGACATCATTTGTTCCCTTCACTTATATAATAAGTCATGGAGTAATACAGTACAATAAGAGCAGGTTTTTACTGGTTTTGGCTAATAAAGTATATAAAGCTTATTTGTGTGTGTGTGAGAGAGAGAAAGAGAGAGAGAGAGAGAGAGAGAGAGATGTATGAAAATGTATGATTAGTGTAAAGCACATGTAACAGTCATGACATGCTTTATAATGCATTATACAGTAAACGTGCCAATGCATTTTTCATATCACAGAAATGACTTAGCTTGTGTACTAAGTTTATTACTGGGATTGTCGTAGTTCTGAAATTTTGACTGTGCCATAATTGTGAATAATCATGCATTTTATGTTGACTTTATGGTGTTGTATAATAAGTTGTAAATACTAAACATATAAGTGAACTGAATCTACATGTAACTAAAATGACTAAATATTACTTTAAATATTACCACATGACCCTGACCAGGGTAAGAGGGAGACTTCAATGGACTGGCATCTTACACCTTGTGCATGCTTATACCTGACGCCGTGTTCTCCGAGATAAGCATTGGAGCCATGCAACCATTACCAGGACAATCAGAGTAAAAACAAAGCATATATAAACATATTGTGTAGTATAGCAACTGCAAAGCCACAGCTAGAGGACCCTCCTGGTTCCTTCACGTCTCCTGTTTGGCAACATCCCGGTTTTCCAGTGAACTCCATTTGCAATGAGCACACACAAGTGGCTAAGACAAAGGAAGCTTTGCATTCTTCTTCGACATTTGCCAGCTGAAATCGGGTATGATCCTCGCAGTACTTCAAACATGATTACTCATTTTCACTGTTAGCTCACAATTTCTTTAAATACCTTGAAGAAGTTATGTTTTTGTAAAAAAATAAAGGTATGCACCTTTATGTCTCATGAAGTTGTGGCCAGTTTTCCACTGTTTACTGTATTTATAAGTTTATATGTTTGCAACTTAAATTCATAGTAAATGAAAATGCTGTTGTGCTGTTACCCCATGTACCATTATAATGCCAAGAAAGTGCATAAATAGTCCAAATTGTTTCTGCTATATCTGCACCGAGATGACATTCAAATCATAAAATGTTCTTTCACATCCTCGTTAACAATGTTTGACAAATTACCACTTTGGTTGTAAAGTGCTTACACACTTTACAACCAAAGTGGTCATTTTTCACGCATTGTTATGACAACTCCCATGTTTGTTGCGTCACGTGTCATGCTTCACACAGCATTAGCAAACGTTTCACATCAAGTGTTTTTTGCTGTTCCTAAGGTATGGAGAGAACCCAAAAATCATGCTTCGTGTTGCTACTTCTACTTGACAAATATAAATGATATAACATCAAAATGCAAACCTACTGTTGAATATCCTAAAGTAGGATAAGTACCTCAGTCAGCTTTAGTTTAGACACAGTGAGGAGTTACCTGTGCCAGCCTACAAAAGACATGACACTGAGTGACAACGGGTGGTGATGAGAAAATATGGATACACTTTTAGAAGCATGTAATAACAGCCTTATTTATGAAATAGTAACAATAAAATGTAATTGCTTTATCACTTGCGTGATTTAAATTTGGCAGAAAAAGTTTTGAGGTCCACCTATTTGAATTTGTCTGACAAAAATGGTTACAGATTTGTTGTTTTCCGTTATCAGGATTCAAGAGGCACCTGCTATTGAGGTACATGTATTAAGTATTTTATCTGTTTACTGTATCAGGTGTGGGTAAAAGACTTATCCTTCCTGATGACACATACAGCTTCAGCTTTGGCATTGATCTTTTTTCCCTTTTCGTTTTTTGTTACAGCATTGTAATGGCTTATTGATGTGAATTTAAAACAATGTCTGTTGTGTGCGTGTGTAGAGGGGAAAGGGTGTTTTAATTGCAGAGAGAATACAACCTCTCAATACATAACTTTTGTCCTGCAGTGCTGTATTGTAACTGTACAGGTGAGCAATCTTTTCAGCTGATGGCTGACCTGCTCTTTCATCATCTATGCACCTGCACTTATTAAGATTCCCGACATTCTTAATGCAGGAGGTTTTATTGCACAATGACAGTGTTGTGTACAGAGAAAAGTTACATTCCATTTCAATCATATCCGGGATAGTTTTTAGGGAAAGTAAACAATACTCACCTCATCAAACAACGCTTCTCTTTGAATCCTTGAACATAATTTGAACTGTACATTATTAAGCAGTTCAAAAGGCTAGCAGTGGAATGTTGCTGTGTTCCAGGGCAGCTGTATAGGCACATGCTTTTATAAAGATTTTATTATCAGTGTTCCCTTTGTCATGATTCACCATGATGGACTATGAAAAGTGACTTTATCCTATTAGTATTGTAAGTTATATTCTAAATCTTTAGCATTTATAAACTTTTATACAGGGCATTGTTGCTCACAGTAGCAGGTATCTGAATGGAGGTTGTTGAGTCCGTCCTTGAATCTAGTCCTTAAGCAGTTGATTTCTGTAGTTGATTAAAGAATGTTTGAAATAACAGGATTGTAGGATTCTGTTGGCAATTGATTCTGTGGGAGCAGTTTTGCAGTCCTTGTGCAAGTCTGAGGTGGTGAAGCAGGAGTTTAGTGTTCAGACAAAGCTTTCTGTTTACTAGTTAGTCTGTCTGCCTATGCTCAGCTATAGTTACTCCCTGTGACAGGTTGTGGAGTTTGTCTAGGGAAGCCTCAGACTAGAGCAGTTCCACCTTTGAATCAAGGGAAGCAAGTAGAGGTGTATTTGACATCTTGCAAGGATGCCCTCTGGTCAGCTCCCTCTAGAGATGTTCTAGGCACTTCCCTCTGGACATGCTGAAGGGAATACATCTCACAATTGGAATCTGTGGTCAGGGGAAGTTCAGTCTAAGCAAAAATACTCAGCCAATCTTCACCAGGAAATGTAGATGGAGAAGAAGCTGAGACATTTGTTTTGTATGTAAACATGTTTTAATCTACCTGTATTATCATAGTATTGTAATAAACATCCTATAAATATGAGAGGGGTATAGGTGTTGCTGTGTCTGCATCTGACCCAGATCCGGTCTAATGTTGAGCATCCATGAAAACGTATTATTGTAATTTACTTAAAATTACATATTTTTTCTACTTCTCTTCAGTAATCACTTTATTAAGATCAATGTCATGGTGAGTTCTGAGACAATCCAGGAAGCTCTAGCTGCTGAGCACAACCTGGAGATGGCATCAGTCCATTGCAGGGCTTCACTCACAGCTAGAATCATTTTTGAAGAAAACCAGTACCTTACTAAGACTCTTGGCTGGATTTCATTGGACATATATCTACTTTTTGCACAGGATGGAATTATGAACTAAAAAACCTTTTGGTGTATAAGGTGAAACCACTCTGTCAGTGGTGTAGATATCACATATATGAGAGATAAAGGTATGTGAGTTTGTGTTGTGTGAATCATTGTTCTGCATAGTAATTCTATTACTAGAAGCCTGGATAAGCCTTAAGATAACAGCATAAAACACATAAGGCATATTGAACAATTTAATATTACACTATTACCACACAGATGGGAAGTGATGTTCAAGACATGGAGCTCGAATTCTTGATAAATGAGAACACTAATGAAAATTGATGAATTCACATTAAGCTTTCATAGTTTTTACATGACAGACAATCATTTGGGAGGTTAAACACACATTTCAAGTATGAATCAAGCAGCATGGAGGCGATAAGCCCGTGTCACATAATCCAGAATTGAGAAAGAATGTTTTCTTTTCTTCAGAGTCGCATCGCTTTATGAAAGTTCAGTCAGAGTGAATATGTCAGCTTCCTGGTCAGTTGAAGCTCTGCAAGTACTCATTTAGTGTAAGGGCTTAATCAACACACTTAACTGCAAATGAAGGCAATGTGTTGTTTTTCAAATAAGGAAATCCAAACCAAACAGCTCTGCAGAAACTCATGCTCATCTGTTCCACCTAACGGAGTTAAAAATGACCTCAGTGAATTTAAAGTGGATTCAAAATATGAAGTTTGGAAATGCGTTCAGTAATTTCACTTTGTTTTCACAGGTTTTTCATTTAGATTCAAGGCACTACCCTGCTAATGTAAATAAATATGTTTTTCATTATACCAGATGCAGTTGATATTTTCGTTATTTAATTGCTTCTTATGTCTTTGTGCTGGAGGTAATGGAAATAAGCGTCATACAAACTGTATACCTCAGTTGCATACCTGAAACTGTAATGAGTTGCTCAATAATCACAACAGACTTGTGGTTGTGTTTTCTGATGCAGTATGATAGACCGTTATCTATGTAAATGGACAACATTATGAAGCAGAGTTAAAAACAAACGTAGCAGCATCTTGAAGTCAGAATCATTTCCGTCTTCAGTACAATGTTTGGTATCCTTCTGCATAAGGTCAGATTTGGGACTCGGGTAAGGAAGCAACTTTTAATGTAGAATTGTATTTAGGAAGTAATTTAGATGAGTAAGTGACGAAATGAGGGGGTCTGTACTGACTGATGACAGACTTGTGGGGTGGCTTAAGGACAGGCTCTGTAACTCACATGTTGGTGAACTGAACGAGTGATTTATTGACTGACTGACATTTTAATCGGCGTATTGATATACAGACAGACTAGCATACAGACGAGGTGACATGTATGCCGAAAACAGGCCGCTCTCTGAGACAAGCATAGTGGGTTGCTTCAAGCATTTGCGGTTGTCCAGTGTGGGCTGTCATAGTTGAGTACAAACATCTGAGTCATCTGCCAAGAACTGTTTTTATTCCATCAGAAATCCGATATGATTTTGGACAAACGAAATTGGTCTATGACGATTGAAACATTTTTTTACTCATACGAGTCCAAAGTACAGTTAGCAGTAGGGATACTCTGTGAATACTGTATTCAGCTGTAATAAGAACCAGCTTCGTACACTGGAGGGATTGGGGCAAAGACTTTGATCCCATGTCTGTCTCTGAGTGTGTTACTGTGAGGTGTATGAGTGTACATAAGTGCAGAGAGAACCAGAGAGGGGAACACACCCGTTGGCAGTCCAGTGGAGGCCAGTTCAGGGAGACCATGTGCTCACACTCTGGTCTTGTTTACGCTCAGCGGGAAAAATGCTGGCACAGTTTCCAAGGAAGCTAATTTCACACACACACACACACACACACACACACACACACACACACACACACACACACACACAATGCATACTTTGCATCACTGTTTGGTCACACTTCTTTTTTCACTCTCCCACTTAATTTCACTCTCTGCCTCTTATGCCCAGGAGGGATTTTTAGATTTCACTAGTGGCATCTCATGTATTTTGCATCTGAGGTCATAAATGTTTTAGCAATGGGCAGAAATAGACACACAGGACAGGACTGCCAACTCGCATGGCATTTTCCACATACAATACTTGGACACATGCATACTTGTTAATCAGTCATATACCTTCATGTCATGGATTCATACATAGCCGCAGGCAGGGCCATGCTTGTAATTGACAAAAAATATGATGGGAATAGGCTGATGCACTGCTGTGCAGAATGATAATGTTTACATTAACATTTAGCAGACGCCCTTATCCAGAGCGATTTACAATTGATACAATCTTACAATCCAAGCAATTGTGGGTGAAGGGCCTTGCTCAAGGACCCAACAGTGGCAGCTGGCAGAGGTGGGATTTGAACCCTGGACCTTGTGGCCCGTAGTCCAGTACCTTACCCGCTAGGCTTCCACAGTCCCACATGTTTGCATTTGAGATTATTGGCACAAGTGACTCTTTATCTCTCAATCTATTCAGGAACAGACCCAAACCCATGTTTAATACTTTAGCATCTCTAAGCAGCCACACTATGGACATTTTGTCAATCTCCCCTTACACAGTCTGTCACTGGAATGGGATTGCCATAAGACCAACACTGACTAGTCTAATTCGTTCCAGAAGGCTTGTTGAGAACTGAAATTTTTCCCATAAGGAATAATGTAAATTGAGCTAATCCGTTCCAGACACCCAAAAAATCCACACTGTATAGAGCATTATATGCATTAATGGAGTTGCATTGTACAGGTGCTCCCTCATTTACAATCGGGATACATTACGACAAGTCTTTGAGTGTTTGGTAGAGTGGTCTATACTGTATCAAAGCGAAGCCTATGATAAGCAATGATAAGTAGGTTATTGTTTAAAACGCTTACATTAACCTACAGATGGTCAAAATCATTAACACAAAGCTTATTTTATAATAAAGTGAGTAATTTAGTAATTTAGTGAGTAATGTATTGGAAGTGAAAAGTTAAAGCAAAACACTTGCTCTATTGGTGAACTCTGAGTGCTAGCATAGCTGCTAAGCTGCAGCCTGTTTCCTTTCGGTTTCCTTTCAGTTTCTTTTCGGTTGGCTGTAATCCTTTATCTTTTTAGGATTATTGGGGACTTATTTGCACTGAACACGATAAACACAGGAGAGTAACGGCTGAGCGACACACTGAGCAATGACTATTGTGAACCTGAATCAATGTGAATCTTGAATCAAGTATCGAGTTCTGCTACAAGTTTACGCAATTGATCCGACTACCAAGCAAAGGACCAGAACTGAGAAAAAATGTTTCTAGTTTAAATGCTCCGAGAACCAAATTCGACGAGTTCCGAGGTGTTCGAGAACCAAGGTACGACTGTATTTGGATAATTGACCCTTCTCTGAACAACAGTAACACTGACATGCTAATGGCTATAGGTTTGTGACATCTATGAGTGAGTCAGTTGGAGCAGTGTTCTTGCAGAGTGGGTAGATTTGATGTATTCTCAAGAGAGTGATTCCTAATACAGCTTGATTGAGCATCACCTCAGTGTTCCTGTTTCTTCAGCTTAACTCAGTTACTAGCTCCCTCTACTCTTCACCCTAAACCCACAATTCCTTTCCCTGATGCATGGGCAGCACTGTGTGAACTCATGCTGGAAAAGAAAAGAAAAGAAAACAAGAAATAGTGGTTGCTCATTAGGTTGAGCCTCTCTGTTAAGAAAAGATCAGCTTAGAGAATGTGGACAGATGTTTTGGCAGATGTATTTTCCTGTGTGCGTAGATTTAACCAACAAGCTTAAACCAGGCTGTGTACCACTGTTATGTGTGGCTGTGTTTAACAGCTTATTTGTGATGTACCCACAAGCCAGTTCATTTATTTAAGTCTGCAAGAGTCTGTTTATAATATCGCCAGGATAATACATAAATTAGAAGTCAGAATTCAAATCTCCGTCAGTTCTGGCTCGCCTGGAAAATGGAAAAACTTTCATTACTCAACGTTTATAAACTATGATGGTCTCGTAGGGACAAACTGAGGTTGGCACATTTACACTGGGTGTGTGTTCTGACATTTTATTCATCTGTCTCTCCAAATTTTGGGTGCACTGGGTCTATACTCCACCTTAGAGTGTGGTGTGTGAACTGAGACATGGTTCTTATTAGTGATGCATTTGTTACTGCATCGTTGTATATGTTATATGTTATAGCCATCCTCTTCTGGGGGTGAAGTTTATAATCTTTACACAGTCTGTTCAGTTGTCACACAAATAAATGCAGTTTTTCAGTAGATATTTGATTTTTAGCTTGCATACGAAGTAGAGATGCACCGATTGCAAATTTATTGGCTGATTCCAATTGATTAATTTTTTTTAACATAAGATTGGCCGTTCAGATTTTCTGTCTGTCTAAGAATTCTACATTACAGCATTACAGCAAACATTTTTGTTCAAGTTTTCTTTTAATGGAAACTTCTTAATTGCTAAAGAAATATAGCAGGGTCTGCTGGCTTGTGCCTGGCTCTGCGCTAGCACTAACTTTAGCTTTATTGTCATCGCCTTTGTTAGTTTTTGTCAAATTCCACATATTCAGTGAAGTGTTGCTGTTTTAACCATCTCCTTAAATTCTTTGTTTCAAACATTTTCAGAGTTATTCCTCCACGGCTTATTCTTGCTATGCACATATTGCAAACAGCTCTGTAATGAGCTTCCATACAGAAGACATGGCTGTGTCCAAAAGAAATTCTTACCCCCTCTTTAGTCTTCCTACTTCCTCCTTAGTATTGTGCTATATAGAGAGAGTTTAGTTGACTAAGTAGCACTCAAAATAAAACACTTCCACAACACAACACTTGAAATCTAACACTTCCTCATCATGAACATGCATCAGCAGCCATCTCATAAACATACCGGTGGCTGAGCCGTACCTTTTGATGTTTAAAGCTCTGTACAAACATGGACCGAATTCTGAATTAAAGTTAGTAAAAGCACTGTGCTGTTCATGTGTGACTGTCTTTGTGCTGATGTCACAAGTTTAAATGTGAATGGCAGAGAATCGGGTATATGAGACTGATTGGTTGATCACGTTGAAAACTAGATTCCGGTCACTGACCAATCGATTGGTGAATCTCTAATACAAAGGGGTGGACCCAACGGCAAACCAGATTATTCATATTTAATCATCACTGGCTTCGGGGGTTGTTGTTTAGAACTGACCATATATTAGCATATTTGGTGCCCTCAAGTAGGCACCAAATCAGTACAGTACAGTGCTGCCCTCAAGCAGGTATCCAATCAGTATATCTAATTACGCACCCCAAAATTAGGAGTTACCCCAGCCTGCATAAAATCCTTCTGCTAACCCTTTGACAAAAATACCACTAACATTTGCTTATTAAGTATAATATATGTACTGCAGTAATCAGCTTAACTCAAGCATGTGTTCATTTCCATAAGATGCCTGGAAGAGGGTGGCAGTGGGGAATGTTCCCTATTCTGCTATGGCATGGACTCAATGCTGACAGTGTTTTTGCTTCATAACCCCAGGGATCTTGGTTTGAACCTGTTGGTATAACTACACTGCAGTGCTCCCTTCACTGGTTCCCTGTGGCTGCACACCTTAAATTCAAAACACTAAGGCTTGTCTGCCATTCTAAAAATAGACCAGCCCCCTGCTGAACTTTGTGACCCAGTCAACGTTGGTAAAGGTCAGCAGGCGATTGAAGTGAAGCACCTGTGAGGTTATAACATTTTGCTTCAGACGTGCTTTTGTTTATTGTGGTTTCTTTGAAGCCTGTTGTCTGATGCTCATTTACAATATTATGTAAAGACCCAGTTTCCTCTTTCATTGATGAGAAGTTCCAGGGCAAACCACATTCAATTATCTTCATTTTTTGTTCATTTCTGTTGAGGTGATGGAGTAAGTTGCAGTGACTCGACAAACTTTGGGATATATAGCCTTTTGGTCTGCGTCGGATTTTTTTAAATAGAGAAACTTCCAAACTTCAGACACAGCTTTTCTTTTCTTGCGCACAAGTTCTTCTTTTGCATTTGCAGTCTCACTTTATTTATGGTCCATCTTTATTTTCCGTTCTTTTATCTACTATAGCTCCCAGCTGTTAACAGAATATTATGCTATGGTATGCTCTAAGTTATACTACTTTGCTGGCTAGCTAGCTGTACAGTGGGGCAAAAAAGTATTTAGTCAGCCACTGATTGTGCAAGTTCTCCTACTTTTAAAAAGATGAGAGAGGTCTGTAATTTTCATCGTAAGTACACTTCAACTATATTTTCCCCAGACTGGGAAAAGTGAATCTACAATAGTCAAGCAGGTTGATGTGAATAAATTAACTGTGGCAGCAATTGTAATAAAATGGAAGACATACAAGACCATTGATAATCTCGCTCGATCTGGGGCCCCACGCAAGATCTCATCCCGTAAAAACTCAACTGGAGGAAGAAGAATTCTGAGTTGCATCCCAAGAACACCATACCTACTGTGAAGCATGGGGGTGGAAACCTCATGCTTTGGGGCTGTTTTTCTGCAAAGGGGACAGGACCACTGATCCGTGTTAAGGGAAGAATGAACGGGGCCATGTATCGTGAGATTTTAAACCAAAACCTCCTTCCATCAGTGAGAGCATTGAAGATGGAACGTGGCTGGGTCTTCCAGCATGATAATGATCCCAAACACACCGCTTGGCTCCGTAAAAAGCATTTCAAGGTCCTGGTGTGGCTTAGCCAGTCTCCAGACCTCAACCCTATAGAAACTTTGTGGAGGGAGTTGAAAGTCCGTGTTGCCCAGCGACAGCCCCAAAACATCACTGCTCTAGAGGAGATCTGCATGGAGGAATGGGCCAAAATACCAGCTACAGTGTGTGCAAACCTGGTGAAGACTTACAGGAAACGTTTGACCTCTGTCATTGCCAACAAAGATTATGTTACGAAGTATTGACTTGAACTTTTGTTCTTGACCAAATACTTATTTTCCACCTTGATTTACAATGAATTTCTTTAAAAATCCTACAATGTGATTTCCTGGATTTTTTTTTCTTATTTTGTCTCTCATAGTTGAAGTGTACCTATGATGAAAATTACAGACCTCTCTCATCTTTCTAAGTACTAAGAACTTGCACAATCAGTGGCTGACTAAATACTTTTTTGCCCCACTGTATCCAGAATAATGTTCGGTGATGTTGTTCTACTCAGTGGTCAAAAGGGTTTCTAGCAGTGAACAAGATTATGCAATTTGCTGCCTGAAGTGTTGCAGGTGTTGTTTCTGCTGTGATACAGTATGGCAGTATATGAAAAATTAATGCCGTATGGGAAATAAAAGATGGTATACCGGAAGAACTGGTGTACCACCCAGCATTAGTCCAAGGGGGAGGTGGACTGTGGTGGTACAGCTGTTAAGGTAGTGGACCATAGACCAGAAGAGTTAAGTGTCAGCACTGTCAAGCTGCCTCTGTTTAGCCTTTGAGCAAGACCCTTAATGAGAAAAATGATAGCATCATACATTGTATGATATACAGAATGTTGCTCCTTCCCATAGCATTTTTATTAGATAGACAGACAGACAGATAGATATGTAGCAGGGGTGCCGAAATAAAATTGGAATTAGAACATTTGTCGAAGTCAGTGAGTAAATCGTACATTCTAATTTAGAAAATATCCCTTCAAATGCCAAGCCATATGTAATCTGTACCTGGAACAACTGCATAACATCACATCCCAACCACTCCTATTTCCTAATGACTTGGACTGTAAAAAACATTTACAGCATTTAGCAGATGTCTTTATCCAGAGCGACTTCCAACCAATACAATATTACAATCAAAGCAATTGTCGGTTAAGGGTCTTGGTCAAGACCTAACAGTGGCAGCTTGGCAGAGGTGGGATTTGGACCCTGGACCTTCTGGTTCAGAGTCCAGTACCTTAACCTCTAGGCAGTCCCCAAAAACAAACTCCTCACACTTGTCAATTTATTAATTTACAGACCCAAATTAAGATCTTCAATGATCTTCAGTCTGAACATGCTCTTCAGTGAGATAGATATGTCCTGGTACCATAGCAGTCACAGTTATGTTTGTTTCTATAGCGACAGACTATGTTTCTATAGCAACTTCTAACAGCTCTTTTACTCATTCATTCATCATCAGTAGCTGCTTAGCCCTAGTCATTGTTGTGGTTAGTTCAGAGGCTATCCCAGTGGGCAATAAATCTGGACAGGTTTTAATTGCATTTCAAATCATAAAACTGACACACTTCCCACCTTTATTTTGTTTTTGTTTTTTTACAAGATCCAGTGATCCAGTCTGGAGTGATTTTGTCTAAAGTCTCGAATGCTGACCCAGTTTTGCATTTTATTTCATTTCACCTCTTCTTTTTTTAGGATGGTATTTAGATCTGGCCATCTGTGGTTAGCTTCAACACTGTAGGCTTTCACCCAGTCCTCTTTCCTCACGACAACAGAGCCTCACATGGGGTTATTTTTACCCTCTGTTCCACAGGCTGGTGTGTAAAGGAATGCTTGTTTGTAAGTATGTGTAATGGGATGGTCAGTGCCAGGGGTGGAAAGACCAGGCCATTCTAGTAGAAATGTCACGACAGTTCAGCCACAATTAAGTAGTCTAGACCTTGTCATCCAACATCAGTGTCCAGCCTTAATAAGAAGAACACCTAGAAGCTATGTTTTAAAATCTAGTACTGTTATATGCAGTATTTTTGGTCAGTATTCTGAATGTGATGTTCCGTTTTCCACAAGCTTTTGCCAGTACAATGTACATGGGTGACACCAAATTTACTTGGCTACTGGTGAAGGAAATTATAGTTCTTTCAGAATTATGTGTATCTATTCACTGTGCTATGGTTGTGAACAGTAGCCAGTAACAGTGGACAAAAATGTCGTTCAAGTGGGGTTCTTCTACAAGGGTAATTTTATTTGGTTTATTTTACGTCGATATATATATACTTATGTATTTGAAGGGACAGAGAAACAAAAAACAACTATTGTAACTTTATAGTTTACTCATGACAGTGCTTTTACATTTAATGCTTAAGAACATTTAAAAGCAAGTCCATTTATATGTATTCTCAAGTAATATGTATAGGAGTTGTACTGTACTTTGTGTTCCACTACTCTGCTATAGAGATATGCCTTTGCTGTGTTGTAAGGGTATCTTGCATGATGCTCCATCATAGGACCCTTTGTTAATCGATTAGCATTGCTGAAAAGATACAAAATCAACAGTGATGACTTTTATTTCTAATTAGAAGGAACTGACACAAAGGTTAAACCAATGTGTGTTATTCCACTGAAGTTTTAAGTTGTGTGTCTGTGTGAGTGTGTGTGTATATGTATTATTATTGTTGTTGTTGTTATATATTGCTGTTGTTGCTGTTGTTGTTGTATAAGTATTTTTGATACGTCACAGTAAGGGATATTTTAGTTCTTCTGGAGTAACTTTATTATTAATGCATTTTTGTTACCTGAGTCATTTTTCAGAAAAATATGAGTATTTGGTGCATCATCCCACAGTTATTTTGTCTATTACTTTCAAAGCAAAGTACATTACTCCCACTCCTTGTGTGTGTGTGTGTGTGTGTGTGTGTGTGTGTGTGTGTGCGCCTATGTGGTTGGGTACTCCCTTTCCATCTCTTTATTTCTCCACACTTTCTAAGTCACCTCTCCCTCTGCTTCTGCTCTCTTTCTAACATGCACTCAGGCCCTTGGTGGAAACATCACTTCGTGTGTGTGTGTGTGTGTGTGTGTGTGTGTGTGTGTGTGTGTGTGTGTGAGTGTGAGAGTGGATCAAGACAGTCCCTAGCTGTCCAGTCTGAATGTGGTACCTGTAGTACCTGTAGTGTCTTGTCTGTCCTGCTGTGCTCAGAACTCTGCAGAAGTGTGTTTGACTGATGTTTGTGTGAGGTACGTGTGTGTCGTGTGGTTGTGCCTACTGGCTGAAGTGTATGAAGGAATGTGGGCTTGGATGTAGTAGGTGCAAGTCAGCCGCAGATTGTGCAGTGGAGGATCTATCGCAAAACACAAGTAAGCTTTGCAGTATTGTTGTGTACGTGTGTGTGTATGTGTGTTATGTTGTGTTAGATTTGTTTTTTCACATTGCGTGTCTGGGATTTCATTTATATCCTCTCAAGGTGGTTTGATACAGTTACTGTAAGTGCTGTCAATTTGCATGGTGTGCTTGTATGTATGGCGGGGTGTGTGGGTGTTTGGGGAAATGTTGGGTGTGTGTCACAAATGTGTCACAAATCCTTATTTTCTATTCTAGCAAAGGTAAAGGTGTAGTTAGAAGTGAAATGAGGGTCATGTCCATACTAAGGACTGGTGTTATTTGAATAGCACACTGTATGATGTATATAAAGACCTTCTGTTGAAGTGGAAGAATGTATTGTAGATATTCTTTTGTGTATTTGTTTTCTCTGAATTGCTTGTTTTCAGTAAACTAGATTTGGGTTGTCTTCATGAGGGAACAGTTGGGCACAAAGAACTGATTGTAGGATTACAGAGATATGATTGAGCTATGACATGACCACATGATTGATGGGTTCAACACAACTTGAATATTGTAGCATTTGCTATATTGATGCTGATATGAAATATTGTGGGTTCTGGTTCTGTCCACTTGAGTTCCTGTGCATGTTGATGTCCTTTATAGAGGGCCTGCACACATGCCATACATTATGTTAGGAGAACATGTCATGTGTAATATTTTTGTGAATAATGTAATGTGACTGGAGAGCAATAGAGCAGTTCCTAGAGAGATATGAAAAAGGCAATATCAGCAGTGGATAGACTTGAACGGGAAATGAAAGGGATAAGGCGCACCATGATGGTTGCATTATGGAATGTCTTCTTGCCAATCGCAGGCAAAAGTCTGTTACATTCTTACACCGGCACAAGTACAGCCAAGCTCAGTTATCTGAATGTATTTTGTTCTGTGAAAATCGAAAACGTCCTACCTGGTTCCTGTATATTATAAAAAATCAATCAAGGCATGAAATACTGTATTTTTTGGACCACGAGGCGCAGTTAAAATCCTTTAACTTTCTCAAAAATCGACAGTGCGCCTTAAAATGCGGTGCGTCTAATGTATGAATTAATTCTGGTTGTGCTTTCTGACCTAGAACCGATTGTAGATGGTACACGGCACTCATAAATCTGTCAAAATATACGGCCTTGGTAGGTTACGAAGCTTACGGCAACCGTAGTGTGCAGCATCGCGGAGTAATACGGTATGTGCTTCAGCATTAGGGTACGTGCATTCATTCATTAATTTTCGAAGCGGATTTCAAACTCAATGCTATCTGTCACGCAGTACAACATGGACATAGAGCAGCTGCAAGAGAATTCAACATTAACGAATCAATGGTACGGAAGTGGAGGAAGCAAGAAGATGCCCTGTGCGAGGTAAAGACCAAACTGAGCTTCCGAGGGAACTTAAGAGTTTTGTTTCATTTCATGCGTCTCATAACCCGGTGCGCTTTATGTATGAAAATATACCCGTTAGCAGCCGATCGTTGATATTGCGTCTTATAATCCGGTGCGCTTTATGGTCCGAAAAATACGGGTAAGTGAAATTTAAAGACAGGAAACGTTATAGCCACTGAGGCATACACAGTTTTGGCACGTCTTATCACTGGGACAGCGGTGCAGAGACTGGGGGTATTTGAATTCACAACTGACTGACAGACTGATATAAATATAATACTCATAATATGCCTATGATCGTACCCTAGTTCTTCTTCTTCTTCTTCTTCTTCTACTTTAGCGCTTTATGAAAACCACAAACTCCCTATGCCTGAGTCATGTAGGCTGTGCCGAATTAAAATTTGCCTTAGCACTGCATTAATTACTTGTTGATCTTAAAACTTGGGTTTGTGTTTCCTCCAGCAACCGAAAAATAAAACAAAAACAGGGCTGGATGTTTTGTGATGTATTACTGAATAAAAAAGGAGAGAATAGCACAATAATGAATCAATAGTCTGAGTAAGTTTTCTGTGTGAACACGACAGACTACATGGGGACTATATTGGCTGATAATTCTGTTTTTGAGGTGTGTGAGTTGGAAACTTAATCCCACACACACACACACACGATCGTATTACTATGTTGTGAGGCGCTTCCATGGGCTTTGTATTACTGTAGCTAAATAATGCTCCCTACAACTAACCCCAACCCAATTAACCTAATGCTGCTCTTTCATTCCAAAAAGAAAAACATGCAAATGGCAATCAGAATGGCCAGGTATTCTGATAGGTTTCCTTTGAGTTTGAGTTGAAGTCTCAGCAATGCCTGTGAACTGGCTGGGCACTGCAGGGCTCATGCAGTGATGGTGAATGTACACAGCAAGTTTAGTCTATTTGAGTGGATTCTTTTTCCCATAGTGGTATACCATCTGCTCTTGAATAAAAGTGTCTCTCATCCGCGAGTTGTACAAAGGAGATTTCATTTTTTGGTATCGCTAGGACTTTGATCCACTTAGCCAGAACGTTTGGTTTCGAATCCCACCTCTAACATGCTGCCACTGCCACTGCAGGAGGGCTCTTATCCCATAATTGCTTGGAATGTAAGATTGTTAGTTTACCGTATTTTTCGGACCATAAAGCGCACCGGGTTATAAGGCGCGATATCAGTGATTGACTTCTAACGGGTCTATTTTCATACATAAAGCGCACCGGGTTATAAGGCGCATGAAATGAAACAAAACTCTTAAGTTCCCTCGGAAGCTCAGTTTGGTCTTTACCTGGCGCAGGGCGTCTTCTTGCTTCCTCCACTTCCGTACCATTGATTCGTTAATGTTGAATTCTCTCGCAGCTGCTCTATGTCCATGTTGTACTGCGTG
>JAJAGP010006053.1:0-25581 GCA_025084515.1 Ancistrus triradiatus | reverse complement strand
CCAGCAGACAGTTGGTTAAGCCGGTCTGTCTGCTGCCTGACCCCTGCTCTGGATAGTCAGCCCCTAACCAATCGGGCCATAAGACTATGGGCAATGTTGCAGGAGATGAGAGCAGCACCCTCCCGAGTGGGATGGACACCGTCCCATCCTAAAAGGCCAGGCTTACCCTCAAAGGCTGTCCAGTTGTCTATATAGCCCAATATAACAGGTGTCTCACAACTCTCTGCTAAACCACATGACTTCCACGGACCAATCTGAGAGCCCTTTCCTCACTAAGGATCTGAGATTTCTTATGACACTCGCCTGTGACACAGGTGATATGAGCTCGGCTGTTCGGGGTGTAGTATTGTCTTGGCCCCGTCCGAGCGTATTGAGTGCCTCCGCCATTGAGGATTACTTCCATTGTGTTTCTTCAACCTTTTTTGTATTTACTTCCATCTCATGGCTCTGTCCGATTGAGGACTTACTCCTGTTTGCGGCTCCGTCTGTTTGAGGATATATTCCGGATATGTTCCCGGGTGTGTCCCGTTTCGAGCGTTCCTCCTTCTCTCATGTGTTTTCTACTTGCCTCGTTAGTTCCGTGGTTCGTTCTGAGCATCCATACACTCTTTTCCTCCCGTGCATTCTCCGATCTCTGCGTTAGTTCCGTAACTCGTTTCGAGCATCCCTATGTTCTCTTCCTCCCATGCATTCCCCGCTGTCCACGTTAGTTCCGTGGCTTGTTTCTAGGATTATCATACTCATTCTTTGGTTCCTGGATCTCCCCGGATGCATCCTTTGGTAAGCGGATTATTTCCGCTCGTTTATGTTACGAGTCGGCACCCGAAACGGTGGCGAATCGTGAAAACCAAGAGAAAAGGATTTTAGGACCCAATCGTAGTTAGCTCTAGATGGTAGTAATGAACTGAAATGAATAAAACAAACGAAACGATAATTAAAGCAATACAGATGCGAAGCGTTTCACGGTCCTGTGTGTATGACACAGCATGAAACGGACGAGCAGAGCCTGGACGAAAGCGGGGGACGAGCCTACCGCTTGGATCCGAGGCTGAAAAGCACAGAGGGGGCGGTTCAGGTGAGGGACACGCGGGGGCTTGAAACGCCGGAGCGAGTGAACCTCTAAACGCCGGAGTGAAGCCGCGAACGGGCGGTAGGAGCGAAAACACAGCCGGATCTGACCCTACGCTAAATTTACGCCCTGGATTACCTCCGAATCTCCTGATTCGTATGCCGGCTGAGCCCCTAAAGCGGGCTCAGTCTACCAAAAGTCCCTGACACCGAACGGCACCGAAGCAGCAGCGCCTATGAGACTCCCGAAAAGTCTCTTAACAACGAGCTACAGCAAAACAACAAGGAGCAAAGGAGATGGTGCAACGCCTGTCAGTGCCCAACAAAGCCCTTAAATAGAGCCACTGACAGGTGTGTGCAATCGTGCCGCAATTGAGCAATACAGGCATGATCGCATGTTCTGAGGATCCCGACCGTGGCTGAACCAATACTGGCCTCTACTGTCAGCCTGGCGGAATCCCCAAACTGTAGGGAAGGTAGTACACCGCAATGGGGATCAACAGTGGCCACTAGTGGCCACTGTGCACCCCATGACAGTTTCCAGTCTTTGGTTCGGATTTTGCGTTCCCTTTTTAGCTGTGTTTTCCCTGTGTTCTGTGTACTATGTTTTAAAATAAAACTAAGTTTTGAACTAGAATCTGTGCTCGTCTCTCCCATTCCTCTGCACATATTACAAGGTGCAAAAGTACAAGGAGTAAAAAAAACATGAAAGGTTATCTGTAATGTTCAAATTTGAAGAAATTATGCTACCGGGCAGAGTATACATGGGGTATATGAGCTATAAAGTCAGTCTTATAACTCTTCAACATGCTTTAAATGCCAAAAATGTGGCTATGCAGCAGCAATATGCAGTGGTAAACAAAGGTGTAGCAGGTGTTGCAGGTGAACATGAGTACGGAGAATGTGGAGTCGGAACAAAACTTCAGTGCTGTAACTGTGGGTACAAACAGAGTTCAGCTTATCGTGTCTGTGAAGCCAGCAAAAAAAAAAAACCCAGCAGAAATAGAATATGTAAAGTCTCTACAAGGATTAACCTATGTAGAAGCAGTTAAAAAAGTACCTAGGGGAAAATACATTTCCAAACCAGTTAACATGAGAAACAAAGATAGACACTGTGGAAACGGTGAACAAAAGGAGTAAAAGGAAGACAAACTAACATTAAATTAAAAATAAAGATTTATTTATGATTGGAGTGATAAGCTGCTCAGTCATAATCAAGGCAGTGGAAAAATACCTTGTCATCAAGGGACTTAGTTGTGAAATAACAGAGGAAATGCTAACGGAAAAACCTTAAGAACACAAACATTGACCACCAGTTCACCATGGTAATAACTATTCTGCAATGGAATGCTAGAAGCCTAATAGCTAATGGTCAAGAATTCAAATAATATGTCTGTAATTTTTCAGATAAAACTCAGAATATGTGTACAAGAAATATGGTTGAAGCCTCTATAAGCAAGTCAGTAAAATGTTTTTTATTGTCTGAAAGCAGTGGTATAATAATGCATAATGTATAGAGGACTAACAGAAGCAAGTCAGTATCATTATGACTTTGAATAAAATAAATGCCATTTCAGGAATGTGAAAATGTGTGTGTGTATATATATGTGTATATATATATATATTCTGTCCAATATATACACACATATATATATATATATATATATATATATATATATATATATATATATATATATATATATATATATATATATTGGACAGAAATTAGAAATGGTTTAGTAATAAATTATTACTATAATAATAAATTACTACAATCCTTGTTAAACACTCTAGAAAGGTTATGTCGTGAATATACAATATGGTGTGAAATTTCATATTGGAAGACATTTAGGGAACTAATTGAAACTAAATGTGGAACGTTAGTAAATGTGAACACAGCAGATGTAGAGGAAATAAACACAGAGATAGCTACAGCCATTTTACAAGCAGCTGATAAAACTATGCCAAAAAGCACAGGTAATAAACTTAAAAAGAGCCTGTAGTCACATTGGCATAGTTTCTGAGAGTCTATCTGCACTGTCTAGTATACAGTCCAGTAAATCCTCATGTAGACAAGACCTTATCTATCGAATCTTCCTTATTATTCTAACAATTCATAAAAGGGGGCAGGTAACCTATTTTCTCTGGGTTCCTGCCCATATAGGTGTGGAGGGTAAATGAAACTGTAGACCTCCTAGTGAAAAACTCACTTAAACATCAAGAGGTAGATATAACAGTGCCATTAAGCAAAACAGAAGCTAAAACCATCATAACAAAGCATACAAACCGAATATGGCATGTTTCAGTCGAAACTTGATTCATGATTAATAATTCACAATTCAGTAGACAGGGATTTAGTGATTCAGTCTCAAATTAGCTCTTGCTTGGTGAAAATCTCTACTGTGTATATCTACAGTAATATATTCTTGGTGAAAATAAATCTCCATGGGTCTTAAAAAGCTCAGTTATAAGAGCCAACTGAAAGGGAACACAGGCTACAGTTAGCTTAACAGCTATGCTAGCGTCCTGAGGGGTATAAAGATTTTCTATAGGCACTATGTCCTTTTAATGTGGGAGGAAACCATAGTAGCTAAAGAAAACCTGTACAGGGAAGGGGAAGACATGCAGGATTCACAGAGGTGGAGTCTGATTTGGGATTTAATTGGGATCTCTGTAGCTGTGTAGCAACCACACTAACTGCTTGCACAGCCATTCCACACTTCATTCGAGTTTTTTTCTTTTGAAATTTGAGAAGTAATTCGTTGTTTGCTGTTTCACTTACTTATTTGAATATTTGAATCTGTGATAATAATGTTTTTAAGATGTTTCTCTCTAAATGTTTACATCCTCTGCTGATTCTATATGATATAAGCATATACACACAAGCTTACCTGCTTCAGCTAATCAATGAGTACATAAATACACGAATGCATTTTTGAACAGTGTGTATAAAATCATCTTTGGATAAATTAGCTGTTGATAGTATTTGCAGAGCTGGATATAAATGAAACAGGAAATGTTCAAACGAAAGAGTCTCTATCAAGTATTCCTCTAATTAGAGAACTTCTTGACTCTTGGGAATCTGATTTGTCAGGTTGCTCCAGAGATCTGGACTGAGTTGATGATGCATTGTCTTCATTGTGTAATGATCTGCCTTTGATTTGAGGAGTGTACTTCTTAGGAGCTATGAATTTTCTTGATTGTGCTGCGTCCACCTCTCTGCAATCCAATACAAAGAGACAAGGTATAAGCATTTCAGTTTCTGCAGCCCATAACAAAAGAGACCGATTTCAAATGCAAATCCATTAATATTAAACGTGTTTGTGTTTATTCATGATTTACTATTAAAATGTTTTTATTGTCTGAAAGCAGTGGTATAATAATGCATAATGTATAGAGAACTAACAGAAGCAGGTCAGTATCATTATGACTTTGAATAAAATAAATGCCATTTGAGTAATGTAAAACTTGATGTGAATATTAAAACATTAATTCATTCATTACGCCAGTAATTTTCATACTCGTTTTATTCATGGTTGAGGAAGGGCGAGCCTAAGCAGCAACATACAGTGGTGCTTGAAAGTTTGTGAACCCTTTAGAATTTTCTATATTTCTGCATAAATATGACCTAAAACATCATCAGATTTTCACACAAGTCCTAAAAGTAGATAAAGAGAACCCAGTTAAACAAATTAGACAAAAATATTATACTAGGTCATCTATTTATTGAGGAAAATGATCCAATATTACACAATAGTATGCAAAAGTATGTGAACCTTTGCTTTCAGTATCTGGTGTGACCCCCTTGTGCAGCACGAACTGCAACCAAATGTTTCCTGTAATTGTTGGTCAGTCCTGCACATCGACTTGGAGGAATTGTAGCCCATTCCTCCGTACAGAACAGCTTCAACTTTGGAATATTGGTGGGTTTCCTCACATCAACTGCTCGCTTCAGGTCCTTCCACAACATTTTGATTGGATTAAGGTCAGGCAGTACTTTGACTTGGCCATTCCAAAACACTAACTTTATTTGTCTTTAGCCATTCATTGGTAGAACGACTTGTGTCATTAGGGTTGTTGTCTTGATGGATGACTCACCTTCTCTTGAGATCCAGTTCATGGACAGATGTCCTGATGTTTTCCTTTAGAATTCTCTGATAAAATTCAGAATTCATTGTACCATCAATTATGGCAAGCCATCCTGGCCCAGATGCAGCAAAACAGGCCCAAACCATGATACTACTACCACCATGTTTCACAGATGGGATGCGGTTCTCATGCTGGAATGCAATGTTTTCCTTTCTCCAAACATAACGCTTTTCTTTTAAACCAAAAAGTTTTATTTTGGTCTCATCCGTCCACAAAACATTCTTCCAGTAGCCTTCTGGCTTGTCCACTTGATCTTTAGCAAACTGCAGATGAGCAGCAATGTTCTTTTTGGAGAGCAGTGGCTTATTCCTTGCAACCTGCCATGCAAACCATTGTTGTTCAGTGTTCTTCTGATGGTGGAGTCATGAACATTAACATTAGCCAATGTGAGAGAGGCCTTCAGGTGCTTCGAAGTTACCCTGGGGTCCTTTGTGACCTCGCCAGCTATTACATGCCTTGCTCTTGGAGGATTTTTGTAGGTCGACCACTCCTGGGGAGGGTAACAATGGTCTTGAATGTCCTCCATTTGTGCACAATCTGTCTGATTGTGGATTGATGGAGTCTTTAGAGATGGTTTTGTGACCTTTTCCAGCCTGATGAGCATCAACAACTCTTTTTTTCAGAGGTCCTAAGAATCTCCTTTGTTCGTGCCATGATACACTTCCACAAACATGTTTTGTGAAGAGCAGACTTTGATAGATCCATGTTCTTTAAATAAAACAGGGTGCCCACCTGATTGTCATCCCATTGCCTGAAAACACCTGACTAATCTCACCTTCAGATTAACTGCTAATCCAAGAGGTTCACATACTTTTGCCACTCACTAATATGTAATATTGGATCAGTTTCCTCAATAAATAAATGACCAAGCATAATATTTTTGTCTCATTTGTCTTTACTGCATATACGGGCCCACTAGGTCGCGATTTTTCTTAATCGCATAAATATTCTTAATACACAGTCCAAGACACCAACTCAAAACATTTAATACTATTATGACTACCTACATACCGATTTTCAACCGTCTACATGCAGCCATTCGCCAGAAATCACATACCGACCACAGCTGTCCGCCATGTTTGTTTACATAAACAACCATACCTCTCCAACTATTTTGCCTTTTAAAATATACTAAGGATGTAAAATAACTTTTGATTTTATTATAGAAAATTCACTTACCGTCTAAATAACTCCACGATACTGTTCAAACTCCAGATAAAATGTCAGTAAAGTCAATTTGTCACTTGCTCACATCGTCCCATAAAAATCCATTCATTTCCAATGTAACCGGAGATGAGCGTTCTTTGGCTGTGTTCTCACTACACAACACGAGGTTCCCTTTAAAGTCTACATAAGATATCCCCTACGGGAGGGCTCTCGTAAATTGTCAGTTAGTTTTTTGTTCGTCAGCCTCCAAATTTCATTGGTTATCATTTTTTTTCAGCCACTCCAATCATACAGCAGCTGAGCTTTTACTATGCAGAATAGGGGAATGAAGGTTCTATGTAGGCGCTGAGTGAATGACCCCCCTTCCGATGGAAAGCTGACAGTGGGTGAATCCCATTTCAGGGGCTGCATCCTTCGAAGGACACAGTCTACGCGGCCTATGAAGGCGTGTGCTTGGAAGGCTGGGTAGACCGCGGCAAAGGCCGAACCGAAATGAGAAGGGAATTCATTTTCCCTCAAGCAGTTTAATAAAGCTCTCCGTTTGCTCCTTGCTCCCTAAAACAAAACCAAAAAATGTTGCGCTTTTGCTTTTTAACATTTATCTATTCGAGTTTTTAAATCCTTACATTTAAACAACGTATATTCCTCAGCTAATCGTTGCAATATCCCTAAGTTCCCCTCATGCGCAATGCACCTCGGGATATGGTAGGTCGCGAAGGATACACTGGATGTATCCTTCGTTTTCAGGGAAATGAAGGACGCATTTGTCGACCGCATACGAAGGAGCCTTCGGAATGGGACAGCCTAGGCGTGCCACTATGACGCAATTGGTCTTAAAATGCAGCCTTCGAAGGACGCATGGGATTCACCCACTCTAAGCATTCCAACGAGATGTCACATGACATGCTCATGCTCACAGAGAGCGTAGGGGAGGGGTTTAAAGGGCCAGCACAGTCTGGTTTAGCAATGCAGAGGTCTTCATTCAGCGTGATTTATTCAGATAAATAGCAAAATAACACTGAATTGTGACTAATACTTGTTTGTTCTATTACAGAAGACATAAAAAAACTTGCAAACACTTGATTTATGATGACAGGCTTGTTTTTATTTGTATTTTTAGAGGTTATGACCCATTTCGATATGAATGGTGATCAATGCTAAAAAAGCTGTAACTCTTGAATACATTGTTGTATCTGTTCCAAATTTTGGACTTCGCTTTACAAGTCCCTGGTAAAATATAAAATGTACAGCATGGATAATTTTCACTCACCAACATCCACACAAACATTATAAACCCAAAAAATAAACAAAAGGCATTATTTGTTTTTTCTGTATTTAATCTTCCCAAATGGAACTTAAATGGTGAAATTAGAGGCCTGGAGGTGAAGAAATATGTTGGCCTAAGTGTTTACTTCAATGTAAGCCCTGAATGATCATTGTGCTATATGTAAAACCTGAAATAAGATTGTTTTAATGTAATAGTGCAAATCGCTTGAAAATGAGCTTAAATTCAGATCAGCAGCATATGGTTAACTGGTTTCTTTTTATCTACTTTTAGGACTTGTGTGAAAATCTGATGATGATTTAGGTCATATTTATGCAGAAATATAGAAAATTCTAAAGGCATCACAAACTTTCAAACACCACTGAACATTGATAACCAACCCTAGACAAAGTGCCAATTCATTGCAAGGTACACATACTGTGTACATAAACTCACGCTGGCACACCTGAGATTCCAGCTGACCTAACTAATGTCTTTGGAATGTGAGAGGAAACTGGAGCACCCAGATGAATCCCACACCAACATAGAGATAACATGAAAACTCCACTCAGGCAGTGGCCAGGCCGTGACTTGAACCAGAGTATCTGGAGCTGTGAAACCTCTGTGCCACCCTAATTTAGAACCAGAATATATAATCTACTTTAGTTTTTTGAGAACTCCCTATATGAAAATAAAATCTTTCTGAATATAATGTTCTTGGGCAACGTGGTGGCACAAGTGGTTAACATTAATGAACAACTTCATTAATTATGTAATCCTTAATTACATAATTAATTCATAAGTACCATTTTATGTTTTAGACATTTAGGAACAAAATAGAAAATACAAACTATGAGTGTAATGAGATGTATCATCACCAGAACTATATGCGACATTTCATCATAGCAGAGATTATTTCTACATGTGTTACCTATCTGGTATGAAGAGTCTGTAGAGGGTCACAAAATATAAAACAGAGCCCAGAATTATACAAAGACTGCCCACCAAACCAAGGTATACTGGGGGCCCTATTTCATACCTATAAAAATAGGACACATCAATATTAATATTCTGTCATTAAAGAAATACATGTTATAAATAGCCACTAAATGCTCTTGTTGCACTTGGATTACAAGAACATATACTACTATAAAAATGTATGGGCAAGAGTATAATACCTTAAAACACCTCTGTTGGTCATATTTGTGAATGCTGCTCTTCCCAATCTACTTGTGAATAAGCAATATGCAGCAAGACAGGACACACCTTAGGGAGAAAAACACAGCTCGACAAAACCAAAATGCAATTCTTTAAAAAATAATAGTCTTTTATGATAACATTCATACCTCCAGCAAAATGAAGAGTGACTCCTAAAAGCAATATTTTGTCCTTGATTCTCTCCCTCCCACCAATGTATGTGCAATCCATCCCAACAAAGGAAAATATGGCAGCAAAAAAGCCCACAGCCATTCCAAACAACAAGAGACCTCGTACAGCCTGTATATATCCTGTTTGTAAAGAAAATGTACATTTGGACCACTTTGAACAACAGATAGTATTAAGAAAATTGTTCAATTGTACACTATATGTACAAGTTCATAATAAGAAACGTCCAGACATGAACTCTACAGCGACAAGTAGTGACATGAGAATGATTTGTACTGAACAAACATAGCAACTCTCAGGACTCTCATATGACACTTTCATAGCTTGATTGCTCTCCAGTCGTTTAATCAACTTTCTAATACAGCAGTGTTCCTCATTCAAAGACCATAAAGAAATGCTTTGCCAACTTGGAAAACATGGCTAGCTTGCACAGAGAACTGATCTTAAACCCATCAGACAACATAAAGCTTAAATGGAAAGGGCAACTGTGAGTCAGGACTTTTTGTACAACATCAGTGCTCTGACCTCACAGTCATGTTGCAAAATCTAGTACAAAGACCTATCAGAAGAGTGAAGTCAATTTGGAAAATTCTTGTAAAAATTCTTGTAATGTCGACCATCTCAGCTTACCTTGTTCAATCCTGTTGGCAGGTCTTACAATCCACAGGATATCATAGTCCCTGCAGTTTGCCACAGCAGAAGAATCTATATAGCAGTCTCTCCAGAGCGTGGACCAGTACCATGCAGCCTTGATGATCCAAGAGCCTCCTTGCCCACCTATGTAGCTAACCCTCCAGTAGTCCATGGACAGTGTGCAGCACACAAAAAACCAACCAATAGTGGAGATCAGGAACCCAAACACCTGAGTGAGAATTTTCTTCATTATAAATATCGGAAGGCTCTTCTTATAGCAGTAGACTGTAAATGTTTTAAATAGATTTCTCTTTTCGTTGTACTAAACAACAGGTTGAAACCTGAGAGGACATATCTTGGTGTGTGTGTTTGTGTGTGTGTGTGTTGGTGAAACTCCTCTGTGGAAGATGAGGAGTGAGCACAGCATGAAGGTTACTGTTATTCTCATCACAAGGATTGTTTAGTGTCAATTGTATGGAGCATGCAACCAGTATTACTGAAAATCCTGTAAGTCAAAACAGACTAAACAGATTAACCATTTAACATCCCATCATTTAATACAAATATCAAATATTGCACATATCGAAAATCATCATGCCCCAAAACTACATAACATCCAATCTAAAAATGAAAATAACATTTAATTATTAATCATTTATTATATTTATGATCAATTATTACATTTTTAACTAGTAGAATACTTGAATTTAGTGATCAGCCCATTCAAAATAACAATTATAAACTTTCACAGGTACAAGCAGTCACCTTCCAGATCACACACCAGGCTCGTTGGCCTCCACTTGACATCAACTGTAGTGATTTTGTTTACTTCAGAATAAAACCAGCTGTTCCTTGAGAATTCCACTACTAATATGCATAGTAATGTATTTAATAGGACTTTGGGATAATGGTATGAAAAGGCACAAGATAGGAAAATTATACAAATTTTAATTTTAGAGACATTAATCATACCTCAGAAACCATTCAAAACATTATTAAGAAGTGGGTAATGCATGACACAAGTCAAACTCAAAGTCAGATTTATTTCTATAGATCTTTTTACAATGAAGCATTGTCTGAAAGCAAATTACAAATTACAATTTTCTCTTCAAACTAAGCAAGCCTAGGCTGACAATAGCAAGAAAAGACTCCCTAAACATTATAAAGAAGAAACTCTGGGAGGACCAAGACTCAAAAAGACACCTAACCTCCTTGACCTCCTTAGAGTGCACTCACACTAAGCACGGTTGCCTGAACTCACACTACCCTCAGACAGGAACGTGCTCCGTCGTGCTTTCATCATGCTTTCGTCATCACCATGCTCGCTCGCGCAGCACACTTCATGGTCGTACATATCACATACGTTTATGCTGTTCTTTGCTTTCGTTTTGTGCGCGCTGTGCAGCTGCCTCCGTAAGCACGAGATGCCGAAATATAGTTCATCATCAGTACATTTATTATAAGGCTTATTAGGGCTGTGTGTCAGCGCGCAAAGAGAAACAAAAAGTCACATAGTAAGTAAAAGCATAAAGTCTGCTGTACAGCCGAAATACAGCGCATCGCATAATCAATGCACCTTATTATAAGGCTTATTAGGGTTGTGTGTCAGCGCCAACAAAGAGAAATAAAAAAGGCATGTATAAGTATAAGCATAGAGTCCGATGTGAAGCGCGAGAAGCCGGAACAGAGTGTGCTGCATTATCAATACACTTATTATAAGGCTTATTAGGGCTGTGTATCAGCGCAAAAAAATCACATACACTAAGTACAAGCTTGAAGTCCGCTGTACAGCACGATAAGCTGAAATTCAGCGAGTCGCACAATAAATGCACCTTATTATAAGGCTTATTAGGGCTGTGAGTCAGCACACATAAAGTAAAATAAAAAACCATGTCAAGTTAAATCTATTTATATAGCGCTTTTTACAATGGAGCATTGTCTCATAGCAACTTTACAAGTTTAGATTGTCTCCTGATAACTACGTCCAATCCCAAATTGAGCAAGCCTAGGGCGACAGTGGCAAGGAAAAACTCCCTGAGTGTTATAGGAAGAAACCTTGGGAGGACCAAGACTCAAAAAGGCACCCAACCTCCTAGATGATAAATCTAAGAACGAACTAAAGTCATGGAGTCATAGTTCGAATAAAATATGAGGTATGCACATCGGCATTAAGTGGCCTGGATATGATGGGGCTGGAGCTGATGACGGAAGCAGCTTGAGTGAAGCTGCAGCAGATGAACATCATGTGTGGGACTGGAATTGGTACCGGAACACAGCTCGGAGAGAAAACAGAAAATGTAATTAGTTATTGATTAAGAAGCACAGTGTCTATTAACAAAAAACTCATGCCTTGTGTAGCATCTGAGACTCCTCCGGCAGCATTAGCTTAGGCAGCCTAGCTAGAAAGAGGAGAAATGGTAGGTAAACACAGCCAAGAGGGATCGACATGAGACATCAGCAACCCCACAGGAGGCAGAAAGACAGCAACCCAACGTCTCCTGATCACCATAAGACTCTTTGACTATGAACCCCCAGCTCTGCCCTTTATTCTAAGGCAAGGATGCATTGGAGTCAAGATCACGAGGGACCGAAGTCCCAGTTCAGGCCAGACTTGCCCACTCGACCACTCCCTGGCTAGTGGACAAGGCAGGCAGGCCAGGGACATGACTCCAGACTCCGGCCCCAGTGACCCAAGCCATGCATCCTGGTCTAAATCTAGTCAAAAAGCCTGAGCAAATAAGTATGTCTTTAGCCTAGACTTTTTTTTTCAGTTTTATTTTATTTTATTTTTTATTTATTTTATTAACTTTTCCACAACACAATGACAACAGGCAAATTCAATTCACATATGTCAGTTTGGGATATGTACAGCAATTGAGTAAAACTAGGACAGTGTACAAACAAAAGACTACTGTATGTGCCTTGGGAATTAAGTCTAAGAAATAAACAGTACACATAGAACATCTTCCCCTCCAACACACATACACACACACACACACACACACACACACACACACACGTGTACACACACATACACATACACATACACACTCACACCCAGGCCTATGCTCCCTTAGTTCCACACCTGTATAATAGCCAAATCTCAAAAGAAAAAGGAAATTATCTTAATAACGAAAGAGGATAAGAAGCCAGTAACTTCGACTAGAACCCAGCAAAGGTAGACCAAAGCCAGGACAGACCAAGGGTCACTCTGGGTCAATATGCAGGTGTTCACATATGAGAGAAAAGGTTTCCAGGTCTTCCTTAATTTAGAGAGGGAATCTCTCATGGTATATCAAATTTTTTCCAGTTTGACAAAATGAAAAACATCTCTAACCCACAAGGAGAAAGAAGGCGGATAAGACCGCTTCCACCACAGCAGTATCAGTTGCCTAGCCAAGAGTGTTGAGAAAGCAATGACATCAGCTTCACATCTAGATAACCGTAACGAGGGAGTGGAAACTCCAAAAAGTGCTGTAATGGCAGAGGGTTCAAATGACACACCAATGGCTCCAGATAGTGTGGCAAAAATTTCTGACCAGAATTTATGCAAGAAAGGGCATGTCCAGAACATATGTACATGTGAGGCAGGTGCGTTTGCATCTGTCCGCATGTCGGGATCATTCTTTATACTGTCCATCAAATTTGGAAAAGCCTAACCTTTAGTTAGGTGAGCTCGATGCAAAATTTTACACTGAATCAGCCCCAGTTTAGCACAAATGGATGAGTGGACTCGATACAAAATGTCTCTCCACATCTTATCCGAAAACACACACTCCAGATCCTCCTCCCACAGAATTTTGGTCCCTAGCAAAGGGGTTGGGCGTAATAAATGAACAAGATTGTAAATGACAGATATTGCACCTTTCAAGGCTGAAAACGGTTTCAAAAAGGAGTCAATAGGTGTGGCAGGTGGAAGATTTGGAAACTCAGAGTTCAGATTACGAACATAACTGCGAATCTGAAGATACCTAAAAAAATGCTGCTTAGGAATAGAATATTTCTGAGATAACTGTTGAAATGATGCTAAAATACCATCAACATATAGGTCTTCCAGTGTGCTGATGCCCAGATTAGACCAAGCAGAAAGAGATTCGTCCACTAAAGAAGGCATAAATGATGGGTTGGCAGCAATAGGGGCTAGAAAGGAAGGAGTTTGTAAACCAAAATATTGCTTAAATTGTCTCCAACACTTAAGAGTAGACTTAACAATAATATTTTTGGTGAAAGGCGAAGAAGGAAAATTAATAGGGGTGTGAGCGAGTGCTGTCAGAGAAACAGGTCTGCAGGAATTGATTTCTAGAGTTATCCAAGCCGGGCGATCACAAGATTTCTCCAGCTGTATCCAATACTGTATTATTCTAATATTACTAGCCCAATAATAAAACATGAAGTTAGGAAGAGCTAGACCTCCTAGGGACTTAGGTTTCTGCAAAATATTTTTCCCAATTCTAGGAGTCTTCTTGTTCCAAATAAATTCCAAAATGAGACTGTCGATTTTTCGGAAAAACGACTGAGGGAGGAAGATGGGCAAACACTGGAATAAATACAACAATTTAGGGAGGGAGTGCATTTTAACAGAATTTATCCTGGCTGCAAGGGACAGAGGTAACAATGACCAACGATTGAAGTCTTCCTGTAATCGGCTAATTAAAGGTTCAAAGTTAGCCTTGAAAAAATCCCCGAACTTTGGTGTAATCCGAATACCCAGGTAAGTAATGCCGTGCGTTGCAACCATAAATGGGAAATTCTTCAAGGGGTAACCATGGGCAGCTGAGGTGAGAGGGAAAATTTCACTTTTATCCAGGTTAAGTTTATAACCTGATATTTGGCCAAACAGAGTTAGGATATCAAGAACAGCTGGGATGGATGTTGTCAAGTCGGAAACGTACAAAAGAAGGTCATCCGCATATAGACACCCTCTGCTCCATCCCTTCTCTAATTATACCAGTTATGCGAGGATCTGACCAAAGAGCAATGGCTAGGGGTTCAATGACCATGGCAAATAATAGTGGGCTTAAATTGCATCCTTGTCAGGTGGAGCGGTGTAGAGAAAACTGTTCTGAATATACTGTAGGTTATTCGTTCTAACTGAGGCTGTGGGGGAAGTGTAAAGCAGTTTGACCCAGGAAATACAGTTTTTGCCCAAACCAAATGCTTTCAGCGTGTAAAAAAGGTATGGGCATTCTACACAATCAAAGGCCTTCTCAGCATCCAGTGAAATTACAGCCTCTTGCAGTTTGGTAGAGGGATTATACATTACATTAAGGAGACGACAAATATTAGAAAAAGATTGTCTGTTTTGAATAAATCCAGTCTGATCTGAAGAAATTATTGAAGGGAGCACGGGTTCGAGACATAGAGCTAAAAGTTTAGACAGTAATTTTAGGTCAACAGGCAACAGGCTGATAGGATGGTAGCTAGCACAGGAGAGAGGGTCTTTATTTTTCTTAAGTATTAATGATATAGTGGCCTTGGAGAATGTTGAGGGTAATTTAAATAGGCTAAAAGACTCTACATAGACGGCAACCAGGATAGGACCCAATTTACCGAAGAATTTTCTGTAAAACTCAATAGGATATCCATCCAATCCTGAGCATTTGCCTGGTTGCATTAAGGTGGCAGCTTGACAGAGTTCATCTACGGTGATTGGTTCCTCCAACCTCTCAACTACTCTAGGATCCACACTTGGGATGTCAATTGAATTAAAGAAGTTTTCAAAGAATAAGGAATCAGCAGCTAGTTCAGACTTGTATAAAGAAGCATAAAAATCCTTAAACTGATCATTAATTCTCTGGGGGTCAGACGTAACACCGGCCTGCGTGCGAATTTGTGGAATCTGATGAGTAACTGAAGCTTGACGCAACTGATGAGCCAATAACTTGCTTACTTTGTCTCCATGCTCATAGTAAGTGTATTTGGACTTTAAAAGATCTTCCTCCTTCTGAGAAGAGAGAAGATCAAAACTCAGCTTGTAGGGAAAGACGCTTTTTATACATGTCTGGAGATGGTAAACGGGAGTAAACATCATCAACTTGCCTAATTGAAAAAATTTCAATTTCAATTAAAGTCTGCAATTTCTGTTTCCTTTGCTTCTCCTCAAATGCACAGTATGAGATAATCTGTCCCCTTAAATACGCTTTCAGTGATTCCCATAAAAGTGAGGGAGAAATCCCATTGGTTCTATTGAAAGCCATAAAATCATCTATTTGGTTGGATAAAAAACTAACAAAGTTTTCGTCAGATAACAGGCGTACATTTAGACGCCATATATTTATGCTTTTGGAAATGTTAGTCCATCAAAAGTGGGGCATGATCCGATATGATTATAGTATCGTAGCTGCAAGACTGCACTAATGGGATGAGACGATTGTCTATCAAAAAGTAGTCGATGCGTGTAAAAGTGTGATGAACAGGAGAGAAGAAAGAATATTCTCTCTTAAAAGGATAAAGGAAGCGCCAAGGGTCTGAAACTGAGAATTCACTCAAAAAAGCCTGTATAGTTTTAACTGACCTTTAGGGTTCTCTATGCTTGGTGGAAGATCGGTCTAAGATGGGATTAAGCCAGCAATTAAAGTCTCCTCCCAAGATAAGATGGTGAGTCGAGAGCGTGGGTATTTTAGAGAAAATTGACTGGAAAAAATTATCATTGTCCCAATTTGGACCATAAATGTTAGCCAGAACCACTGAAGTGCCACAGAGCTGTCCTGTTATAAAGATATACCGCCCATTAGGGTCACTTATAACATCAGAGTGTATAAAGTTGACTGATTTATGAATCAAGATTGCAACCCCTCTCGACTTCCCCTGGAAAGAGGAGTGATACACATGCCCAACCCACCTTGTTTTTAACCTGGCATAGTCAGATCATTTTAAATGTGTCTCTTGGAGATAAACAATATGGGCTCTCAGGTGCTGAAGATGGTGGAGCACCTTACTCCGTTTAATTGGCTGATTCAACCCCCTACAATTCCAACTACAAAATTTAAGATTTAAGCCTCCTAAACATTTTATTCGAACTTTGACTCCATGACTTTAGTTTCACTCTTAGATTTATCATCTACGCCGCCCAAGGAGGTTGGGTCCCTTTTTGAGTCTTGGTCCTCCTGAGGTTTCTTCCTAGAACTAGGGAGTTTTTCCTTGCCATTGTCGCCCTAGGCTTGCTCAATTTGGGATTGGACGTAGTTATTAGGAGATGGTGGGGGGATTGTTAGGATATCTAGACTTGTACAGTTGGCTTTGAGACAATGCTCTTGTAAAAGCGCTATAAATAATAATCTACTTGACTTGACTAGATACGGGAAGGGGCATTACATCTTATTGAGTGGGAAATGACATATACTGGGTGTGGACCAATCAGGACGTCTAACAAAAGCAAGAAACCTAAAAGTGCTAAGGCCAAGGTTAAATGTACCAGACAACAAGACAAACACAACACAAACAGCGAACACAACACAAACAACGAACCCCATCCCACACACACAATTCGGTGCTGAAGCGTCTCCCCAAATTAGACGGGCAACTAATCTAACACTACAACAATCTATCTCCTCAAACATTTGGGAACAAAAGAAGCTCACGTGCAGCACATGTACTTCACAAATACAGTAGGTTGCAATTGTAAATTTAAAGTAAAAACAACAGAAACAATATTAGCAATTATCACCGCCATAACCCCTAATAGTCGTTGAATCAATAAACATTATACTGTTCTTACTCTGACCAGGGTGGAGGTCATCATCTTAAACTGGGTCAGCTCGTGTGTCAGACAAGTGTACCTGGACAATTTTGGCTGGCTGATCTCCTCCTCTCCAAAGATGTCACCTCAGTTCTTTTTCAAATTGGCATTGATAAAGGTCATAGCGGCGTTCGGATCATCAAATGAGTGCGACGTACCGTCCGTTGAAGTGATCTTTAGAGTAGCTGGATATAATAGTCCAAATCTGACTCCTGTGCAAGCTCGCAGTTGCCGTTTCACAGGCCCAAATGTGGCCCGTTTCTTGGCCACCGATGTAGTGTAATCAGCGAAGATGAAGAGGTTATTGTTCTGGTACCGTAGCGGTGATGAGCGTGAGACTTCGGTAGCTCGACGAAGGATTTCCTGCCAAATGTGGAAGAAATGAACCCTGATCACGAGAGGTCGAGGACTTTCACCAACTCTAGGTTTTGCACGCAAAGTGCGGTGCGCTCTGTCTAGTAACGGCTCCTCCATCGGCTGCAGCTGAACCATATCTTCACTCGGCACCCCACAACACCACCCGAAGCTAAGTACCTTTAATTCATTAATTGTACTAACATGGCTTCTGCTGTGCTTGTTCCCTGTGCCGAGTGTGGCATGTTTAGCTATTCGTCCTCCGTCATTAGTGTAAATTTTACTTGTGATAGGTGTAGGCTTGTAGCCAGTCTGACGGAGAAGATTGTAGTGTTAGAGGCGCGCATCCAGACATTAGAGAAGGCTAGCTCAGCTCCTAGCTAGCAGATCTGGATGCCAAAGGTGAAGTTAGAGCCCCCACCCTGGCAGAGCCCTCACAGCAGGGCAAGTGGGTGACGGTTCGTCGACGTAATCGTAATGCTAGCCCACGAGAGCACCACTTTTTACCTGTTCATGTGTCCAACAGGTTTACCCTCCTCAGTGATGCACCCACTGAGCAGCCTGTTGAAAGAGCTCTGGTCATAGGTGACTCTATTTTACGACAGAGTCACCGGACATTGTAACGAGTCTTAGTAAACTCAAGAGCCGCAGATTCTCTAGGATAGTTATTCATGTAGGGGCTAATGATATACGCCTTCGTCAGTCAGAGGGTACTAAGGCTAATTTTGTAGAGGTGGTTAGAGTGGCGAAGGCAATGTCCGATGCAGTAGTGTGCTCTGGCCCCATCCCAATGCGGCGAGGTGACCAAGCCTACAGCAGGTTATGGTCGCTGAACTGCTGGCTGTCCAAGTGGTGGTCTGAAAACAACGTGGGCTATATAGACAACTGGACAGCCTTTGAGGGTTTTAGGATGGGACGGTGTTCACCCCACTCGGGAGGGTGCTGCTCTCATCTCCTGCAACATTGCCCATAGTCTTATGGCCCGATTGGTTAGGGGCTGACTATCCAGAGCAGGGGTCAGGCAGCAGACAGACCGGCTTAACCAACTGTCTGCTGGTAGCCATGCACCGTCACCCAGAACCCAAATTATTGAAACTGTGTCTGTTACCCGCATCTGCTCTAAACGTAAATCAAAAAGTCTGTTTTAATAACCTCATTAGTATAAACAATGATAGCTGCCAAAGAAATAACAACCTTAGACTAAAACTAGGATTACTTAACATTGGATCACTTACAAACAAAGCAGTGATTGTAAATGAAATAATCACTGATAAATGCTTACACGCTCTCTGTCTCACTGAACCTTTTATTAGACCTGATGAATATTAAGCCTTAAATGAAGTCTCACCTCCTGGATACAGTCAATCGCCCTTGTCCTAATGGTCGGGGGGGAGGCATAGCCACAATTTTTGACAAAGAGCTAAATGTTACAACTAAATCCCATTACAAGGCTAATTCTTTTGAAATACTGATTCTTAATGTGCCTGATCCATCGTTATGGAAGTCAAAACCACACTCTTTTCAGCTTATCACTATTTACCGCCCTATTCAGAATTTCTTCAGGAATTTGCTAACTTTCTTTCCTGCTTACTACTGTCAACAGATAAGGCTTTAATTGTAGGTGATTTCAATATTCACTTCGACAATGAACAGGATCCACTTAAAATTGCTTTCGAGTCGATCTTAGAATCCATGGGTATCACTCAGAATGTGATGGGACCAACCCACCGTTGTAATCATACTTTAGATCTAATATTAACATTTGGTATCAATATTGATAACCTTGATGTTTTCCTCCCGCAAAGTGATTTGATTTCAGACTCACTATCTTTAGTATTTGAGCTATTCTAATAAATAAAAATCTTCTGGCCTCGTTATCAACACAACCAAGCACGATAGGCAGGAGTACAGGAGAATGGCGAGACGGGTCAAAGAGGGAGCTAGCAAGCCAAACAGAAGGCCCTACGATGAGTTTACATGAAAGGTTCACAGTAGGTAATGAGTAAAAAGCGATATATATATAGAGAAGACTTGACTTGACTCAGACAGAAGGTGACAGTGTGTGAACAACAGTATGGTTTCATGCCAAGGAAGAGCACCATGGATGCGATTTTTGCTTTGAAACTGCTGATGGAGAAGTATAGAGATGGTCAAAAAGAGCTACACTGCGTCTTTGTGGATTTGCAGAAAGCTTATGACAGGGTGCCAAGGGAGGAACTGTGGTGGTGTATGAGGAAGTCTCGAGTGGCTGAAAAGTACGTTAGATTAGTGCAGGACATGTATGAGAACAGCGTGACAGCGGTGAGATGTGCTGTAGGAGTGACAGATAGCTTCAAGGAGGTGGTGGGACTGCATCAACGATCGGCCTTGATTCCCTTCATATTTTCTCTGGTGATGGACAGACTAACAGATGAGTTCAGACAGGAATCGCTGTGGACTATGATGTTTGCAGACGACATTGTGATCTGTAGTGAGAACAGGGAACAGGTAGAAGAGAAAATGGAGGGGTGGAGGTATAATCTGGAAAGTATAGGAATGAAAGTCAACTGTAGTAAGACAGAATACATGTGTGTAAATGAAAGGGAGGCAGGTGGAACAGTCAGGCTTCAGGGACCAGTGGTCACAAAGGTCCAGGAGTTCAGGTACTTGAGATAAACTGTCCAAGGAAATGGGGAGTGTGGAAAGGAGGTGAAGAAGAGAGTACAGGCAGGATGGGGTAGGTGGAGAAGAGTGTCAGGAGTGCTGTGTGACAAAAGGGTCACAGGAAAAGTGAAAGAAAAGATTTATAAGAGAGTAGTGAGACCAGCCTTGTTGTATGGCTTAGAGACAGTGGCTCTGACAAAGAGACAGGATGCAGAGCTGGAGGTGGCAGAACTTAAGACGTTGATGTTCTCCTTAGGAGTGTCCAGGGTGGACAGGATTAGTAATGAGATAATCAGAGGGACAGCACAAGTTGGCAAATTGGAAGACAAAATTTGAAAAAAATTGAATTTGAAGACTGAGATGGTTTGGACATGTGCAGAGGAGGGATAGTGGATATATTGGTAGGAGGATGTTGGAGATGGAGCTACTAGGCAAGAGACGGAGAGGAAGACCAAAGAGAAGTTATATGGTTGTGGAAAATGAAGATATGCAGGGAGTTGGGGTGAGAGTAGCGGATGTGGAGGACAGGGTGAGGTGGAAACGTTTAAGTCGCTGTGGTGACCCCTGATAAAGGGAGAAGCCGAAAGAAGAAGAAGAAGATTATTTTTTTCAATTAAATCTATAGGAATAAACTGTGGAATGAGCTTGAAATTTTTCAGCACTTTCACTGCAATGCTTCTTTTGTCTTGTTTGAAGGATTTACACAAAACACATTTTCATGAACTTTGTTTTTATGTTTTCTGTTGAGAATGGACTTGATTCATACAATAAACATCAATTCTATATTATGAATAATATGACCTTTATTAGATGTTTGCACCATAGTCCGTATTGTGCTAAAAGTTTTAGACAGGTGTGGAAAAATGCTGCAGAGTAGTAATGCTTTCAAACATGGAAGTGTAAATATGTTTATTTTTGTCAGTTAACAACATGCAAAGTGAATGAACAAAAGAGAAATCTAAATCAAATCAGTATTTGGTGTAACCGCCCTCTGCCTTGAGTTCTTCTAAATACACTCGCACACAGTTTCTGAAAGAACTTGGCAAGGAGGTTGTTCCAGACATCCTTGAGAACTAACCACAGATCTGTGAATGTAGGCTTGCTCAGATCCTTCGGTCTCTTCATGTAATCCCAGACAGACTTGGTGATGTTGGGATCAGTGCTCCAGTGTGTCTATATCTTCACTTGCAGGACTCCCTGTTCTTCTTTACACTGAAGATATTTCTTGGTGATATTGGCTGTATGTTTGGGGTCGTTGCTTTTTGGCCACAATTCTTCCATGAAAACCACTTCTGGCCAGACTTCTCAGAACAGTCAGTGGGTGTGTTAGCACTGGTTTCTGCCACTTCTTGCTGATGGCACTGCTGGACATCTTCCAGTTTTTAAGGGAAGTAAGCATGAGGTGTCTGACCACTGCATCTACGGTCCCCAGCATTGCCCATTTCTTTGTGCTTTTTCAAATGAGCTTGAACCCCCAGTCTACTTTGAAATCCTTGCCTAAGAGAGACCTTGCTGATGCAGTATACCTACTTTGTGTCTTGTTACGCTTGTTGTGCTCAGACTTGCCATGGTTGTATGTCCTGTGACACAAAACTGTCTTCCCACAACCTTACCTTTGTAGCAGAGTTTGGCTGTTCCTCACCCGTTATTACAAATAAATATACATTATTTTGTTTTTAATGTTTTTATTTCTAGAAGTGAGTCAAGGCTTTGTGATACTTTACTTCCAGACTAAATGAGTATATGTATTAAATCACATCCTTGTTTTTTTCTGTGTAGATTATGTTTTGTGACTTTCCACACTTGTCGGGATGGAAAGCGGTTGAGGTGGGGAATTTGAAAAAGGCCTCCATTAACAAAAGTCGTCATCATGCCAGACTGACGGTCGAGGCATAGGTGAACAGACACCTTGCCAACCTCCTTCCCAAAATGATGAAGCAACTCCAGGTTTACCTTTGGCTGTTTGAACACAGCTGTACTGGACTCTGAATCTGAGACCTGAACTGAACTCAAACACCAAACATTTGTTTGTTTTTAAAGGGGAATGTAAAAAAAGTGCATAATTACAGTGGTGCTTGAAAGTTTGTGAACTCTTTTCTGTTTCTGCATAAATATGACCTAAAACATCATCAGATTTTCACACAAGTCCTAAAAGTAGATAACGAGAACCCAGTTAAACAGATGAGACAAAAATATTATACTTGGTCATTTATTTATTGAGGAAAATGATCCAATATTACATATTAGTGAGTGGAAAAAGTATGTGAACCTCTAGGATTAGCAGTTAATTTGAAGGTGAAATTAGAGTCAGGTGTTTTCAATCAATGGGATGACAATCAGGTGTGAGAGGCGCCCTGTTTTATTTAAAGAACATAGATCTATCAAAGACTGCTCTTCACAACACATGTTTGTGGAAGTGTATCATGGCATGAACAAAGGAGATTTCTGAGGAGCTCAGACAAAGAGATGCTGGTGCTCATCAGGCTGGAAAAGGTCTAATTCACAGTCAGACAGATTATGTTACCATCCCCAGGAGTGCTTGACCAACAAAGATCACTCCAAGAGCAAGGCGTTTAATAGTTGGTGAGGTCACAAAGGACCCCAGGGTAACTTCTAAGCAACTGAAGGCCTCTCTCACATTGGCTAATGTTAATGTTCATGAGTCCACCATCAGATGAACACTGAACAACAATGGTGTGCATCACAGGGTTGCAAGAGAAAGCCCACTGCTCGCCAAAAAGAACATTGTGCTGCTCGTCTGCAGTTTTGCTAAGATCACGTGGGACGAGCCAGAAGGCTATTGGAAGAATGTTTTGTGGACGGATGAGACCAAAATACAACTTTTTGGATTAAGCGTAATGTTTGAAGAAAAGGAAAAAACACTGCATTCCACCATAAGAACCCTTATCCCATCTGTGAAACATGGTGGTAGTAGTGTGGTGGGTTTGGACCTGTTTTGCTTTGCCATCTTCTGGGCAGGACGGCTTGCCATCATTGATGGAACAATGAAATTCTGAATTATATCAGAGAATTGTAAAGGAAAATGTCATGATATCTGTCCATGAACTGAATCTCAAGAGAAGGTGGGTCATGCAGCAAGACAGCGACCCTAAGTTCACAAGTCATTCTACCAAAGAATGTTTAAAGAAGAATAAAGTTAATGTTTTGGAATGGCCATGTCAAAGTCCTGACCTTAATCCAATCAAGATGTTGTGGAAGGACCTGAAGAGAGCAGCTTATGTTAGGAAACCCACCAACATCCCAGAGCTGAAGCTGTTCTGTATGGAGGAATGGGCTAACATTCCTCCAAGCCAGTGTGCAGGACTGATCAACAGTTACAGGAAACATTTAGTTGCAGTTATTGCTGCACAGGGGGGGGTCACACCAGATACTGAAAGCAAAGGTTCACATACTTTTGCCACTCACTAATATGTAATATTGGATCATTTTCCTCAATAAATAAACAATCAAGTATAATATTTTTGTCTCATTTGATTACCTGGGTTCTACTTTTAGGACTTGTGTGAAAATCTGATGCTGTTTTTGGTCATATTTATGCAGCAATATAAAAAATTGTAAAGGGTTTACAAACTTTCAAGCACCACCGTAAATGGTTGAGTTAGCTAGTCAGTAAGAGTGGTTTGGTGTGAAACACTCCATTCTAGAGAGACTTACTGAGTCAGAATTGTTCACGGTGGTGAGAGGAACCAGATAAAGTGGGACAAAAACGTATTTGGTCAGCCACTGATAGTTCAAATTCTCCTATTTAGAAAGATGAGAGAGGTCTGTAATTTTCATCATAGGTACACTTCAACTATGAGAGACAAAATGAGAAAATAAAATCCATGAAATCACATTGTAGGATTTTTAAAGAATTTAATTATAAATCATGGTGGAAAATAAGTATTTGGTCATGCACAAACAAGCAAGATTTCTGGCTCTCACAGACCTGTAATTTCTTCTTTAAGAAGCTCTTCTGTCCTCCACTCGTTACTGAAGCTTCACACTCTTTAGGCTTTATATGCGATGTAGAGGGGAGTGGCGTTAGTGCCGTTGTTCAGATTCTTATCGATACATGTGCAGCCTGCCTTCTGATATTCATCCAGAGCTTCCTTTCCCACCAGAATATAGATGTTCTTGACGGCATTAGATTCGCCCGTACCAGAAAAACACAGGATCTGCGCTCGTTCCATCATTCATAGTTCAGCTTTGTGAAGCCTTGTGTTTTATACTCGCTCTTCTCTGTTTGATTGAGAGACACTTGGAAATCACTGAAGGCATTTTCCCTTTTTGTAGAAAGGTGGTAGAACAGGAAGACTGCAGATCCCCGAGGATCCACACCATGGTTGAGGTATTCATCGATACAGATGTAGCCTGCCTTAAACAAATATGTTTCTCCTACATATTCTATGGCTCCTCCAGCCTCACAGATGTAGAACTGTTGTTCTGTCTTCACCCAGATGTAGATTGGCTTTCCAGAACCTGGGTACATATAGATTCTGGTTAGAACATGATGCGCACACACACACACACACACACACTGGTGCTGGAAGCTGCTGAGCATGTGTGAACTTTATCCTGTGAGTGTAATGCTTGATCAGATTGATCTGTGCGTGTTTAATGTGCTGTTTTAACAGAACCAAACACTTCATCTTTCTATATCGAACAGAAATATTGCAGTTCCATAAAACATGAACTTTAACAAAGAAGCAGTTATAGAAATATCAGAGCTATTACATCAGTAAAAATAGACCAAAGAAATGTGCAAATGAACAACAGCTGCAGCCCAATACCCTGTACCAAGAGTAAAATATAAAATGTGATGATAAAATAACTAATAATAACTAAAAAATGATTATATCATTATAGATTATAATAAAAAATTCATTTCCTGAAAAAACTACACCAGTGCTTGAAATGTGGCAAATGGAAAGAATATGGCATGTGTGCCAATACTTTTTGCCTCATGTGGGGGTTGTGTTCAAATACTTTTCGCCATGTGCGATAGCATGTCCTAATACTTTTGGCCACATGCGAGGGCGTGTCTAAATTCAAGTCAAGTCAAGTCAGATTTATTTATATAGCGCTTTTTACAATGGAGCATTGTCTCAAAGCAACTTTACAAGTTTAGATTATCTCCTAATAACTACGTCCAATCCCAAATTGAGCGAGCCTAGGG